>VYZX01009221.1:0-56435 GCA_013401335.1 Brachypteracias leptosomus | reverse complement strand
CCAACCCAAATGATTCTCTGATTTGCATTTCTTCTGTTCTCCATCTTGAGGAGAGCTGAACACTGCCAGGTGATTAAGGGTTGTTATAACAATAATCATTAAAAAGCCCATAAAGTTAAACCAAAACGTGCTCCCATGGCCGGTGGCTTTGCCAGCAGCAGCTCTGTGGGCAGTGGGGATTTAGGGACACATAGATCAGCCTCTCATTTTCTGTGCCCTGCAGAGTGGCTGCAGCAATGTGGAGAGCAGAGGAAGCTCCTGCACCTTCTTCTGCATTGACTCCTGGGTGGCTGGTGCAGCTCAACAGCTGCTGGGCTGTGGGTGCTCTACGAGGCCAAGCAGACTCCTCAGTGCTGAAATCCATGTGCCCTGGAGCGTGCAATCCCAAATGCATCCTTACTGTGAACAGCATGTGAGAGGATGGATAAGACCATCTCATTCCTGGCTTTATCTTTGTGGTGGGCTGACCACGAAATCATAGGATCAAAGATCATCATAGGATCAAAGAACATCTTGTTCCACCCCCCCTGCCATGGCAGGGACACCTCCCACTAGACCAGGTTGCTCCAAGCCCCGTCCAGCCTGGCCTTGAACACCTCCAGGGATGGAGCATCCACAGCTTCCCTGGGCAACCTGGGCCAGTGTCTCACCACCCTCAGACGGAAGAACTTCTTCTTCATTTCTAATCTAAATCTCCCCTCTTCCTGTTTGAAGCCATCACCCCTTGTTCTATCACCACAAGTCCTTGTAAAAAGTCCCTTCCATGACATCAGGACTTTCATACCCCATTCATGATCTGCTGGCAAAGAGGTGACACTGATGTAAAATGACGAAAAGTAGGAAAAAAAACCCCACCACTTTTAGACTACTTAGCATCATAATGAAGCCATAGAGGTCGAAAATATCTCACGCTGCAAAGAGGGGGAATGAAAAATTCTCATCCCGAGTCCCTGTGAAATGGCTCTTGGTGATTTCTGATGCTACTGGCAATGGATTAGGAATGTGTTGTGTCCTCTCTGGCCAGAGCAAGGCCACATGTAGCTCACAGCAAGGAGTTCAAAGGGCAGGACATGCACAAAGCAGATGAGCTGTGGCTGCACCCAGCATCTGGGAGAACTGCAGCTCTGGCCATGCTCTTGGATCCAGCCAGGATTGGACATGCTGGAACGTGTCCAGAGAAGGGCCACGAGGATGATCAGAGGCTGGAGCACCTCTGCTATGAGAACAGACTGAGAGAGTTGGGGTTGTTCAGGCTGGAGAAGAGAAGGCTCCAGGGGGACCCTATTGTGGCCTTCCAGGGTCTGAAGGGGGCTACAAGAAAGCTGGGGAGGGACTTTTGAGGCTGTCGGGTAGTGGTAGGACTGGGGGGAATGGGTCAAAACTAGAGGTGGGGAGATTGAGATGAGACGTTAGGAAGAAGTTGTTGCCCAGGAGGGTGGGGAGACACTGGCCCAGGTTGCCCAGAGAGGTGCTGGAAGCCCCATCCCTGGACATTTTTCAGGCCAGGCTGGCTGGGGCTGTGAGTAACTGATGTAGTGGGAGGTGTCCCTGCCCATGGCAGGGGGTTGGAACTGGATGATCTTTGAGGTCCCTTCCAACCCTGCCAATTCTATGGTTCTATGATCCATGTGGTTTCAGACCAGGCTGAGATCCCAGTGGATGACNCACCACAACACCCTTTGTATGACCCACTTGCCCCACAGCTCTTGGTCCTACAGCTCCTCTCCTTTCTATATTTTTTAAAGTATGAAGTATCTTGAGTAGAAAAAGATGGAACCCACAAGCTACAGATTCACCCTGAAAAAGCACCAAAACAATTTGAATCTTTATCCAGAGTTCATTAGAATAGAGAAACTTTTCTTGCCTGTTAAGTTGGTCAGGAATATTCAGGAGAGGTCGAGTTTAGTCCATGACTTCAGAGTGTCTCCCAGAACAAGAAGAGTGTTTCAGGGCTCCCCTTGAACCCAACTCATGTGCAAAGAGGAGCTCAAGAAGCTGCAGGAAACCACATTTCATCTTCCTTTTGAATGAGAACTGGTTGAGCTGCAGCAGGAGCAGAGCACTCAAGCTCTTAGGAAAAATCCCAGATACAGATCTAGTTCTCTGCTCTTTACCAAGACATTTGGGGCTTTAGGTCATCCTTGAGTCACTGCTGTGAGCCACGGGGGCTTGTCTGCTCTTCTTTGGAGGAAGTTTTACTGGGTTTGGAGGAATTTGCTGTTCTATGAGAGGTGCTGTGCCTGGCTGTCAGCACACAGCTCCTCAGCAGCCCTGGCCACTTCTGGCCTCCCCAGTTCAAGAGGGACAGGAAAATACTGGAGAGAGTCCAATGGAGGCTATGAGGGTGATGAAGGGACTGGAACATCTCCCTTGCAAAGAAAGGCTGAGAGCCCTGGGGCTGCTGAGCTGCAGAAGAGAAGCCTCAGAGGGGATCTGATCAATGCTGAGCAAGAGCTAAAGGGTGGGGGCAAGAGGCTGGGGCCAGACTCTGGTCAGTGGTGCCCAGGGACAGGACAAGGGGCACCGGGCACCAACTGGAACCCAGGAGGTTCCACCTGAGCAGGAGGAGAAAGTTGTTTGGGGTGAGGGTGTTGGAGCCTGTCCCAGGCTGCCCAGAGAGGTTGTGGAGTCTCCTTGTCTGGAGAGATTCCAAAGGGGCCTGGACATGATCCTGGGTGAACCTGCTCTGGGTGAGCTGCTGGAGCAGGGGGGTTGGACCAGATGATCTCCAGAGGTCCCTTCCAACCCCTACTATGCTGTGATTCTGCTCCTGCACCCTCTCCGAGCTGGGATGACCCAAGCTGGACAAACCACTCCTCATTTTCCCCATCCTTAAAAGCAGAATAAATCCCCTCCCGTTATTTTTAAATTTATCTCACTATCAGAGGCAGCCCTAAAAATGCTGTAATTATTGTTGTCATCCACAAAGCCTGGCATGAAACAATTAAATTATTAAAAAGGAAAAGAAAAATGACTCGTCCCAGCCTTGCTGTGATGTTGCAGCTTCCCCCCACCTCTTGTTGACAGATTTGATGACAACCCAGCAGCTTCCCTGGCAGGGGCAATGCTGGAGGAGCACTTAGCCAGCCACAAAAGCCCCGACTCTCTGATCCTACCTGGGTTGAGAGAAATGTGGTTTAAGATGTGCTAGTAACTACGTGTAAACAAAACAGCCAGGGCTTTAATGCACAGATGACCCCACCTGGAGCTCCGTGTCCAATTCTGGAGCCCCTAGGACAAGAAAGATCTGGACATGCTGGAACGTGTCCAGAGAAGGGCCACGAGGATGGTCAAGAGGCTGGAGCACCTCTGCTATGAGGACAGACTGAGAGAGTTGGGGTTGTTCAGGCTGGAGAAGAGAAGAGAAGAGAAGAGAAGAGAAGAGAAGAGAAGAGAAGAGAAGAGAAGAGAAGAGAAGANCTGCTGAATAAATGCATTTCATAACCTCAAACCAAACTCTGTGTCTGGTCAACCTTATCCATCCATATCCGTGTCTGTGTCTCACATTGATGTACATTAGTTAACAGGCAATGATGCAACCTCACGGGCCCCTGACCTGACCAGGAGCTGGTCTAAAGCCACCCAAACACCTCTGGCATCAGTCAAGGAGTGAAGCTTGTTCCTGATGGGCAACATACAGCAACAGCCTTAAGCTAAAGTCACTTGAGGAAAAGAATTGAGACCACAGAAGGGTAAAAAAACCTGCAAAGAAAACAGAATCCTAGAATCATTTAGGTTGGAAAAGACCTCCAGGATCATCAAGTCCAACCTTCCTCCCAACATCTCCCTGACCACTAGACCATGTCTTGAAGCACTCATCTGTTGAACCCCTCCAGGGATGGTGACTCCACGAAATCACAGAATCATCTAGGTTGGAAAAGACCTCTAGGATCATCAGGTTCAACCTTCATCCCAACATCTCTCTGACCCCCAGACCATGTCCCAGAGCACCACATCTACTCGTTTGTTGGACCTCTCCAGGGATGGTGACTCCACCACCTCCCTGGGCAGCCTGGTCCAGATCCTGACCAAAAATAGCTGCATTCCCTAGAGTTATCCAGCAATAAATAAACGTATCAAGGTGCAGGGTGCATGAATGGGGAGGTGCAGAAATAATCAAGAGGGGCAAGAAGCCTCTGACCCATCAGAGGCAGAAGCAAAAGGGGGGCAGGGTGTGAGAAAGAATGAGAAAGAAAATGGAAATTGAGTTAGAGGTGAAGACAAATACAAATATTTTTCCTTTTTTTCCAAGTGTGGGATACAAAAAAGGATCATTGAAAGAGACTCAGGGGGCCTTTGGAAGTGCAGTGGGATCAGGTTGCTGACAGAGGAAATAGATGTTGCTGAAATATTAAGAATGTGTTGCCTTGGTATTTGCTAAGAAAGATGGGCAAGAGAGAGGCTGCAACTGTGACCCTGTGGGGGAGGGAGGAAGGAAAATATTCCATCACACGGAATAAAATGCAGAGTATAATTTAGCATATAAAATCTCTTCATGGAGCCATTGCCCTTGCTGCAGCACAAGTTGTCCTAACCAGCAAATTGTATTAAATAAGTTGCTTATTCCAGAATTATCAGTAAATAAGACAAGGTTGAATTGGGCTTGGTCAGCTTGGAGAAGAGAAGGCTCCAGGGAGACCTTATTGGGGTCTACCAGTATCCAAAGGGGCTACAGAAAACTGGGGGAGACTTTTTACAAGGGCTTGTAGTGATAGGATGGGGGGTGATGGGTTCAAACTGGAAGAGAGAAGGTTTAGGTTAGAAATTAGGAGGAAATTCTTCACTCTGAGGGTGGTGAGACCCTGGCCCAGGTTGCCCAGGGAAGCTGTGGATGCTCCATCCCTGGAGGTGTTCAAGGCCAGGTTGGACGGGGCTTGGAGCAACCTGGTCTAGTGGGAGGTGTCCCTGCCATGGCAGGGGGGTGGAACGAGATGATCTTTGAGGTCCCTTCCAACCCAACCCATTCTATGATTCTATGACTCTATGAAGGTTAAAGTCAAGCAGCCCCATCCTTAGGGTGCAAATCAAGTGTGGAGCATTTCAGGGGAAGCCAAGGGCTGGCTGCAGGTCCCCCAGCACCCTTGGCAACCCCAGAGCCACCAGCCCATCCCAGCACTCTCCAGCAAAGTCACTATGAAAGAGGTTCAAAGCAAGACACCCACAGCAGAGAGAGTTATCTGAAGCAAGCAGAAATCTCTGCAGCTTTGGAGATTGCACCTGTCACTAGAAATAATTGGAGACTTGCTGCCTTTTTTCCCCTATCTTCTTTTTTTGTGTGTCCAACAGCTGTTTCTATAGATGCTGCTGCCTGTACATGTCTGAACATACCTGCAGGCTACTGATGTGCTCCTCCTGCTTGGCCCAGGCTCTGCAGACCACAAACAAATGCCATCAGCACCTTGTTATTTTTTTTCCAAAGGGTGAAAGATTCATTTCAAGGGCTCTCAGATCTGAAGAATATTTACACTGCTCAGAACAAACCTCGCCTGTGTTGACACACCAAGCAGAGTCACTTTCTTTATGATTATTCTTTTGTAAAAATCAAAAATCTCCAGATCTTACCCAGGCAGCCTGAGAAAAGTGCTGGTGTAGCAGGAAAAGCAAAAAATGAGGGAGTGGAAAGAGGATAAACAGGGACAGAGAAAGGAAATGAAGATTAGAAATAAAAAGGAAAAGCAAAAGCCCTTCTCTAAAGCTCAGGAAATGAGTTGGCCCCACAGAAATATCAGTACAAGAAAAGAGCGAGGACAGATATGAGTGACTAAGAAAATCACAGAGCCCATCAAAGAAAATAAGAAGGTTTCTGACATTTAAGGCATCGTGAAACATGAAGAGTAACAAAGGGAGTGTGAATCGAGGCAGAAAGGGCAGAGCAAACGGGCTGGAGTTCAGGGGCAGGATGGGGGCTTCTGGTAGCTGAATATCACATAGTAAAGCAGAGGCAGGGGCTGAGCACAGGGGGAACATTCCCCCTCCTCCCAGGCCCCCCCATTCCCCTCCTGTGCTGCATCCTCTATCGCAGGGTAGAAAGAATCATTCAAAACCTGGGATAACTCAGGCAAAAGGGATTCACCCACTTGTGGAGGGAGGGCTGCTTGGCAAAGCAGAACCACAGAATCACCCAAGAGCCTGGATTGGAAAAGACCTTTAAGATCATCAAGTCCCATCCTTAACCTCACACTGACAAGTCCTCAACTAAAGTAGGTCCCCAAGCACTGTGTCTGCAAGGCTCTTAAACCCCTCCAGGGATGGGGACTCCACCACTGCCCTGGGCAGCCTCTTCCAGTGCCTGACAACCCTTCCAGTAAAGAAATTCTTCCTAACATCCAACCTAAACTTCCCTCGGGACAACCTGAGGCCATTTCCTCTTATCACCTATAACTATGTGGGCCTGTGTATTATTGAGGGTAGATTTAGATTAGAAATGAGGAAGAAATTCTTCCCTCTGAGGGTGGTGAGACCCTGGCCCAGGTTGCCCAGGGGGGTTGTGGATGCTCCATCCCTGGAGGTGTTCAAGGCCAGGTTGAATAGGGCTTGGAGCAACCTGGTCTAGTGGGAGGTGTCCCTGCCATAGCAGGGGGGGTGGAATGAGATGATCTTTAAGGTCCCTTCCAAGCCAAACCATTCTATGACTCTATAATTTTGCTTGTATATCTGGAGGAGAAAAACCTTCTACCCACGATATATCTGCCAGTTCATGGGGTGAAGATCTTTTAGGGGTTTTTTTTGGACCCAGAGTGCCCAACTTCAACATTTCAGTGCTGGCCCAGGTTATTTCCCATGCTGTAAGAGCCCCCCCCAGCTGCTCTGTGTTGTGGTGTCACAGGTTTGGTGAGGACACTGGTTGGGGAGCTGGGATGCTGTTCTGAGCACCCTGTGTAAATTCTGCCTGTCCTGCAATGTGGGTTTTCCATGTTAGATGCTGTTTTCAACCCTGGCACTTCAGCATTGCAGAAATGTTCCCCAAAATACCTCTGGATCCATTTATTCTTCTCTCCCTTTGCATTGAGCTTGGCCCTTTGCTCACCCCAGCACTCACGGAGCGAGACGAGAGGTGGAAAGAGCCGAGCGAGACATCGCTCCTGAAAATTGGCTGTTGAGGTGGAGCACAATTCCCCACCTCCTGCTGCTTGTTAGAGACCTGCAGAGTCACAAGAGAAAGCACCAGAAAACGTGCTCCCTGAAGCAGTGTTTGCTCTGCTGTGGTGACCAAACACCTCAGCAAGGAGCAGCGGTGGGGATTGCACCCCAGGATGCCCCGCAGCAGTGGGGACGTCTCCTGGAGGACCTGGTGACTGAGCCACACGTGTGGAACTGCAGTAAAAATGCTCTTTTTCCACAGGTGAGGTTTGCTGCCCAGCACCCCACAGATTTGCCATGGCAGGAGAGAAGGGACGTGGCTCCAGGTGGGCATTCATGGAGGAGATGTGGAGAAGGTCTACGTGGGGTCTCAGCTGGAACAAGCTGAGCCACAAGCCGAGCAGTAAAAGCTGTTTGCATATAACACAGCAAACGATTAATCTGCTCAAAGGGATGAGACACCTCTTTTGAAACAAACACCAAAGACTCATTTCCATGGGTTTATCAGAGGGTCAGAAGTTCCTGCTGTATCTGCAGTAAACCAGTTTGCTCCAGAGATCCCAGAGCTTCCCCAGTGGTGCCACCAGTCTAACAGGTTGACTAGAAATAGCTGCACAGGCCACCCCATAAACACATCTAATTCTTGGTTGAGATGCTTCATAAATCATCCCTTGGGCATCCTCCCAACTTCCATTATCACGTTCTTATTCTAATAGGCACAATCTCAGAGCAGCAAATCCTCCATTTTCCAGGGCTTTCAATCACAGCTAAAGAGTAAAGATGAAAAATCTGCATTTCAAATCGTTGTTTGTTGTTATGACAACATAGCATGGATTTGGTCCTTGCTGCAGCTCTTGCTGGCTGGGGCTTCAGAGCATTTCCAAAGCTTTTATGAAGAGAGCACATTTGTAAGAGACATATGCCACCAAGCCAAAGAGGTTATCTCCATGTGATGGAAAACATCAGGAGGAGTCTCCTGGAATATAATTCCAGTGAAAATTATCTCAGCAGCTAAGCAGAAACTTTTCCACCTCACAAACTTTTCCACTGGCACAAAAAAAGACCCAAGAAGGGTCTGTTGAAGGTACAACAGACAGTGGTGGCCCTTCTTTCCATCAGAAGAAGGGTTTGGTGTAGGGGATTACTCAGTAGGTGCCTGAGTCTCATCTTCTGCACCTTGAAGGATGTGGATACACATTTTAAAAAGATCAAGATAAAACAAGTGCACAACTGGGACCTTTGGATCCAGTAAATGAAAGAAAACACGGGAACATGCCTGAGCAGCAGCTTTTGGGGCCAAAATGGATCATTATGGTCTAGGGGTCAGGAAGATGTTAGGATGAAGATTGGACTTGGACCAGCCTGCCCAGGGAGGTGGTGGAGTCACCATCCCTGAAGGGGTTCAACAAACGAGTAGATGTGGTGCTTTGGGACATGGTCTGGGGGTCAGGGAGATGTTGGGATGAAGGTTGGACTTGATGATCCTGGAGATCTTTTCCAACCTAAATGATTCTATGATTATGAGAGCCTGAGACAGAGCACAGATATTTCACCTGATGATTTCTGAGAATCCAGCTCAATATATAACCAAAAAACCCCCAGTAACTATTTACATAAAGTTTAGAATTAAAGATTTTCCTCCCTATCAATAAACCACATTAATGGCTTGCTCTTAAAGCATCATCTCCCACCCCAGCCATGGTGACCCTGACCATCCTCCACTGCCATGCTACCTCTCTCCAACAGCTCCACCAGGACAAAATAGGGATATTTTGAACAGACACATTTTGACATGCTATTGATTGATTTTTTTTTTTCATGTAATAGATTATTTGGACTGTTAGAGCTGCTCAGAAATCCCAGTTATTCCTGTTAGCCACAGGAGTGGCAGCAGCAGCCCAGCCACTGGGAAACCCACGGGACACACACACAGCCAAGGAGCCACAGCTTCTATTCCATAAACCCAAGATATAAGAGAGCTCTGTTAGCCCAGCAGGGAGCCAGACCTGCATCAAAGGACCTCTTCTTGGGGGAATAAGCAGGAATTATCCACCAGGATAATTCAAGCTACCAGCTCCCTGAAGCTGGAAAGACAGCGACATAGGAGGCTGCCCACCAGGTCCTCCTGCACTGATGTAGCTCTCAGAGGTGCTAATCCCATGGGCTTCATCCTTATGGATGCTGCTGTTCCTCAAATACAATTTAAACTCAGTAGATAAGGGAGGGTGAACCAGATAAACAGAGGGACTTTTCACAAAGGCCTCTAGTGATGGGACGAGGGGTGATGGGTTCAAAGTGAAAGAGGGGAGGTTTAGGTCGGAAACTAGAAAGAAATTCTTCACTGTGAGGGTGGGGAGACCCTGGCCCAGGTTGCCCAGGGAAGCTGTGGATGCTCCATCCCTGGAGGTGTTCAAGGGCAGGTTGGATGGAGCCTTGAGCAACCTGGTCTAGTGGGAGGTGTCCCTGCCATGGCAGGGGGTTGGAATGAGATGATCTTTGAGGTCCCTTCCAACCCAACCCATTCTATGATTCTTTGATATCTGGAAGGGTGAAGCTGAAGGACAACAACGCAGGTGAAAGGGTTAGTGAGGAGGAAAGGGGGACCTCTGAACAGCTGTGACAATGGGGGTCTTCAAGAGGAGGAGGAGAAATGTGAGTGTCCTGGGCTGGTGAGGAAAGCATTCCCGAGGGAGAGTCCCTGCAGTTGTCCCTGGGGTGATGAGGGACCAAACTCCAGCAACATTAAGCATCAGCATCCAACCAGAGTAAAAATTGCAGCGAAGTCCATAAAGGTTTTAGTGCCTTTATGAAAATAAAAAGGGTCTGAACTAAACTCTTCCCATCTGTCTCCAGCTGAATGCGCAGCCACACATCGATGGCAATTTATAAATAGATTGAGAGCCTTATTAAAGGTTAGCAAAATTGTCCTGACTCTTTCTCCCTGCTCTCAGTGACATGAATAGCTGCCATTCATGCTGCGGAGAGAATTTTGCTTGTACTGAAGCAGAAAAAAATAAAAAAAATGCCAGCACACAATCCACACTTTTATGATCTGTTCTCTGCATCAGGGCAGTTATTCAGCTACAGATGTTCTCTCCAGCCCGAGCCCAGACTGGGACTTCACTCAGCCCACGGAGTGAATAAAAGTCCCCCAAAGCCCAGTGAAGGCATCACGCAGGGAAAAGCTCTTCCCTTGTCATTTATTTCCTACAGGAGGAACCCGTGGCAGTCCCGTGAGTCAAGGTTCGTTGGGTTTGAAGAGCCCCAGCTCTTGCCACCTCGTGATAGTTTGGTGAGGACCAGAGCAGTGATGACCTGTTAACCACCTGACTGCCAGGAAATATCTGCAACATGCTGGAACCCACACTAAGTGGTAGCTCAGGCTCAGGCAGCAAATGTCACCTCCCTACAGCATCCCCAAAGCTGTGCTTGCATTACCAGTGTGGCCTGGCAAGAGCAAAAGAAAGGAAATATTTTGATTTTCATAGAATCTCAGCATGGTGGGGTTGGAAGGGACCTCTGGAGATCATCTGGTCCAACCCCTCTGCTCCAGCAGCTCCCCCAGAGCAG
The DNA here is from genome assembly GCA_013401335.1 of Brachypteracias leptosomus. NCBI lineage: Eukaryota > Metazoa > Chordata > Aves > Coraciiformes > Brachypteraciidae > Brachypteracias > Brachypteracias leptosomus. The sequence continues at coordinate 45,785 of VYZX01009221.1, read as the reverse complement.
GTTCACCCAGGATCATGTCCAGGTATCTTTGGAATCTCTCCAGACAAGGAGACTCCACAACCTCTCTGGGCAGCCTGGGACAGGCTCCAACACCCTCACCCCAAACAACTTTCTCCTCCTGCTCACATGGAACCTCCTGGGTTCCAGTTGGTGCCCATTGCCCCTGTCCCAGGGAACCACTGACAAGAGTCTGTCCCCAGCCTCTTGCCCCCCCCCTTTAGCTCTTGCTCAGCATTGATCAGATCCCCTCTGAGGCTTCTCTTCTGCAGCTCAGCAGCCCCAGGGCTCTCAGCCTGTCCTGGGCACAGCGATGCTCCAGTCCCTTCATCATCCTAGTAGCTTTGGTTTAAAAATCACTTGTATTTGGCCTCTTGCAGACCTGCAGGCTCCTAAGTCCCTGTTCTGTGGCACAACACCCCAAGTGGCTGCTCACCCAGTTGGCTACTCCAGATTATCCCTAAGATGCATAAAATGTCAGCAACAGCAGCTTTATAAGATTTCTAGAACCATCCATCTAATATCTTTGATATGAGAGTTCATGAAAAGCAGAACTAGGAACTCCCATTTCACGGAAAGCTACATGTATATATATTTAGAGTAGGTATATTTAGTCTAAAGGCCTCACAATGATATTTCAATCAGTCTAGCAATGGGATTATCTCAGAAACAGCCACATGCTGAGCTTTCATTAGCATGTAGCACGAGAAAGATTTCATCAACCTCTATAATTTTTCAAGCTCCCCTAATATCCATCATTGCCCATTAGTTCCACCTCCTCAAAGTGACCCCTTATGATTTTTGTTATTAAGCAAAAAAAAGAAAACAAAATGAGATGCAACCTGGCAAATACAAACTAATGACATCTGGGGGAAAATAACTGGAAACAGAGATTGAAGGGGGGGAAAAGACGCCTTGGGGCCACAGTAAATGTGACTTATTTTAAATGGTGGCCAATAAATAAGATGTGAGTTTGCAGCATGAGGTATGTGCATAAACTGCCAGTAGGGTTTCGAGCTGCATAATAACAGGTTCCCATTGCAAACTGGGGAGGATCTCACCCTGGTCTGAAATGACCCTAAAATAATCCCACCTTCCCCTCACCGTGGGGAAAAGCTGCCCAAACAACCTGTTACTGGAACACTCAATTACAGCAGAGGTTACAAAGGATCTCAGCTACGTGCAGGGTAGAGAGATGACACATGAGGCTGGACGTGCTGAAAACACACCAGAAACAAAGACCGGGGGGAAATTAAGAGTTTGGAGAAGAAGGGCAGAGCTAGAAACAAAGGAATGAAAGAAAGTAAAGGGAGAGCCAGGCTGGGGCTGGGGAAATACAGCCTTAAAGTGACACACACATTTCTTAGATATCTATAATATCTATAATATGTATAATATAATATAATAAAAATAGATTTTATATAACATAATATATAATATATAATATGTAATATGTAATATATAATATATAATAGAATAGAATACAATAGAATAGACATATACAATTATACTATAATTTAATAATATTATATTGTATGTATATTATATTGTATATGTGTATTATATTGTGTATATATATAATAGAATATTACTTTATATTATATTATACATATTATATTTTATTTTTTATATATAGACATACAAGTCTACACTTCTAACCATATATATGTATGTATGAAGTGTCCAGGATCTGAAGGGGACCTGCAAGAAAGGTGGGGAAGGACCTTCTACAAGGGCTTGTAGTGATAGCACAAGGGGCAATGGTTTTAAACTAGAGAAGGGTAGGCTTAGATGAGTCATTAGGCAGAAGTTCTTCACTCTGAGGGTGGTGGAACAGGTTGCCCAAGGAGGTGGTGGAGGCCCCATCCCTGGGGATGTTCAAGGCTTGATGGTGCTCCGAGCAACCTGCTCTAGTTGGAGATGTCCCTGCTGACTGCAGGGGTCTGGACTAGATGACCTTGGATGGCCCCTTCCAACCAAACCATTCTGTGATTCTATGGTTCTATGTCTGAATGTTTTAGTTTCAAGAAGGACAACCCAAGGAAAGGAGAGAAAATCCCCTGGGTTTGGCTCCTACAGCTCCACGGTGCTCAGTTGGGTTCCCACTCAGCGGTGGGGCAAAGGGATCTGCAGGAGATTTTTCTGAGGTACCAGGAAGATGCTTTGATTTTCTTTTTCATAATCTCTTGTTATGAACTCATCAACAGGCCATTCCCAGGCTGAGGCCCCTGGTCTCCATGTTACCACCTCAAAAGCTAAGTTTCCCAGCAGGAACATAGTTAAAGACTTAAGATGCTGCTGCTTTTTAGTACATTTCCAGCTTCTGCTGGTGCCTTAAAGAGAAAAATCACCCAAACAATGCTGAAGTGATTTAAATCTTTTCCTTTTCTTCTTGCAGGAAAAAGGCAGCATAAAAAAAAATAAAAAAAATGCAGTGATGCATGAGATACTGAACAATGTGTGGGATTTACTTCAATCAGGGGAGTACACTGGGAAAGAAACATCTCCAGGAGGACAAAGGAACTCAGTAGCTGCTTCTGGATGTGGCAGGTCTGTGGCAATGACTCTGACCACCAAATTGAGAAGATCTGAGCCTACCTCTGCCAAAGCACTAGAAAAGTACTATTAATTATTATTAATATTAAATATTATTAATTATTATTATTAAGGTAAGGCCAGAATTAGACCACAACCAAATAAAGGCATGAAGGGAGAAGTTCAGGGATGGCAAATTCTTTCCTTGTTACCTTCCTTATGTAGGTTCTGCTAATGTAAAATGTTTAGGGGTTTGGAAAGTCTATATGGATTAGCTACACCTCACTGTGCACTGAATTATAGTCAACTTTTTTCCAGTATATTTTATGTAAGTTTCTTGCAGACCATTAAGGAAACTCGGCTAGAGTAGAGAACTCACAAGTTTCCATTCCACAGATTGGTAAATAAGGTAGAGGGGAACGTAATCTTCTGAATCATAGAATTATAGAAAGGTTTAGGTTGGAAAGGACCTCAAAGACCATCTCGTTCCACCCCCCTGCCATGGCAGGGACACCTCCCACTAGACCAGGTTGCTCCAAGCCCCGTCCAACCTGCCCTTGAACACCTCCAGAGATGGAGCATCCACAGCTTCCCTGGGCAACCTGGGCCAGGGTCTCACCACCCTCACAGTGAAGAATTTCCTCATTTCTGATCTAAATCTCCCCTCTTCCAGGTTTGAAGCCACCACCCCTTGTCCAAGCCCTTGTAAAAAGTCCCTCCCCAGTTTCTTGTAGCCCCTTCAGCTCCTGGAAGGCCACCAGAAGGTCTCCCTGGAGCCTTCTCCTCTCCAGGCTGACCAAGCCCAACTCTCCCAGCCTGGCCTCCCAGCAGAGGCTTCCAGCCCTCCCACCATTGCTGGGGCCTCCTCTGGCCCCGCTCCACCAGCTCCATGTCTCTGCTGTCTGAGGACTCCAGAGCTGCCCCAGCACTCAGGGGGGTCTCCCCAGGTTGGAGCAGAGGGGCAGGATCCCCTCCCTGCCCTGCTGCCCACGCTGCTGGGGAGCAGCCCAGGAGGACATTGGCTGCTGGGCTGCACTCACACACTGTTGGCTCATGTTGGGCTTTTCATCCACCAGCTCCCCCAGGTCCTTCTCCTCAGGGCTGCTCTCAACTCATGCTCTGCCCAGCCTGGATTAGTTCTGGGGGTTGCCCCAACCCAGGGTCATCACCTTGCACTTGGCCTTGTTGAACTCATGAGGTTGACCTGGGCCCACCTCTCCAGCCTGTCCAGCTCCCTCTGGATGGATCCCTCCCCTCCAGCGTGTCGACCACCCCACCCAACTTGGTGCCATCAAGGCCACCATCACCTTTGCTGTACAACAAAACTGCAGCTTGAAATGCAAATAGCTCGAAATCATCAAATTTGGGTGAACAAAAGCAAGAGAAGAGGTTTTTTTCTTACACACGCATCTGTTCATTAGAGCTGCCTCCCAGACCACTCCAGCTGCTCACATCTTAAAGAACAACAAACACTTCACACAATATTTACAAGAGGAATTAGCAGCAGAATGTGCACAAATAAACCTCACTTAGGAATGTTTTGACAATAAAATCTGTTTAGCTGATTTCTGTGTATCCTCTTAAGCACCCAGGGAAATGCAGGTGGTTTGGCAAGGACAAAGTATCCTGACCTGGGGAAAAATGTAATATTCTATTATTACTTTCCTCTTTTCAGCTTGATTGTGAATAGGTTATTTTGGTACATTTCACATGAGTTTTAGAGCTACAAAATCAGGGGCTCTTTTTGCATGACCTGCTTGTTAGAACTGAGCACTGAAAATTTGCCTGACTTTATTAAACCCCCTTTTTTGGACCTTTTTGCCCTTTCTGATTGTATGGGTTATACACTCATAATGGTGCTCAGATGAGCTTTAACAATTTAAAATATTTCTATGGAATAGGTGATTTTGAGGTGCTTTTGCAGGGCTTAATCCATTCACGAGAGCCTTTAGAAACATGTTTTTTCTAATTTTAATTTCACAGGAGGGTGATTGACCAACAGACTCCCAACCCCTGGTGCAAATCACGACACTTGTCTTGCAGAGCTTTATGATTATATTTTTTTCCTTCACTGATATGGAAACACTGGACTTGTTTGAGAAATAAGATTTTGAGGAGGAAAGAAGGGCCAAAACATCCCTGGATCCTCTCCCCTCCCTGGTGCCTGTTTCCTTGCCTTGGGGCACATGTTCCTCCTCTGCTCTTCTGAATCTCACACAGTCCTCCAGCCTCCTCCTTTTTATTTCTTCTCCTTGCCTACTTTGATACTAAGACACTGTAGAAGAGACACAAAAATATGATGTGGGATTGCACAGACCCCTCCAAAGCCCAGATCCAGTAGGATTCATGCACTGGGATTTCCCAGCCCGGGGCTTTATCTGAGCCCTCCACAGCTGGGGTGCATCCCTCTGGCCCTTCAAAATTTTAACAGCATTTTACAGAAAAAAATGAAAGTATAATTTACTCAACATCCTACCCAAGATAAAGAAAAGAAGCTCCAAAACTGATGCTGCCGGGAGAAAACAAGCCCTGAATTTACTCCTTGAAATTACTCACTAAACCCACTGCCACAAGGTTTTAAGTGCAGGAAAGCAGAGGGATTAAGAAGGAGGGATCTGAATGTCATGCAGAGAAGGAAAACATCCAGCAATGAAGTCGATAAACAAGTAATTTATAACCTTTCATGGTTCAGGGACTAAGCATAACATTAGCTGCTTGTAGGTAGGAAGACACATCTTATTAAGTAAATTATTCCCGTGACCTCCCTGGTCCTGTCTCTGACCTCGACTGATTTGCACTTCCCCATTCAACCAACGTCTCCCTCAGAGAAAATTGCTGAGGGAATCTCTTCCTCACACAGACACATCTGAGCATGAGCCCAGCTACACCACAGGCATTAAACAAGGATGGGAACCTTCAGGAGAGAAAAAAAAAATATCAGTCTCCTTCTGTGCTGGCACCATTAGCAATGAAAATAGAGAAAGGGCAAGAAATAATGGTCCGGGGGGACCTTAGAGTGACCTTCCAGTGCCTGAAGGGGCTACAGGAAGGCAGGGGAAGGTCTGTTCTAAAGGGTTTGTAATGACAGGACCAGGCGTGATGGTTTTAAGCTGGGAAAGGAGAGATTTAGGCTGGAGATTCGAAAAAAGTTCTTTAATCTGAGGGTGACAGATCAGTGGAATGAGCTGCCCAGAGAGGTGGTGGAGGCCCCATCCCTGGAGTCCTTCAAGGTCAGGCTGGATGGGGCGCTGAGCAGCCTGCCCTAGGTAGAGATGTCCCTGCTGGAGTAGGGAGGTTGGACCAGATGAGCTCTAGGGGTCCCTTCCAGCCTAAAACTTTCTATGATTCTATAAAGAACTATTTCTAAATGAGACTTCTCAGAGTTCTTCCTGTACCACAAGTGGGTCCTTTCAGCAGTGGGCAATGGTAAACATCAGGAGGGCATGGAGATGGATTTCTCCTGCAGAACCTCATGGCCAAGTTAACACTGGAAATGTAACTGTGAAGCCCCGAGTGCTGCCACTAAGTGCTCATTAATAAGAAATCTGTTACTTTTAATGACTTGTCATCACTGATTTTGGAGTATATGATTATAAAAGGAGGAAAACAAAGCCCTGGCACCTGCCACTCACCATTCCTGGCATCTATGGAGGATCAAATAAAACCTGCCCAGAGATCAATGCAACTTGAAACAAATGGAATTATAGAATTGTTTTGGTTGGAAAAGACCTTTAAGATCATTGAGTCCAATCATGAACGTAACACTACCAAGTCCACCACTAACCCCTGTCCCTCAGCACCACATTTCCATGGCTTGGAAACTCCTCCAGGGATGGGGACTCCACCACTGCCCTCCCCAGCCTGGCACAGCCCTGAACAACCCTTGTGGGGAAGACATTTCTCCTCATGTTCAACCTAAACCTTCCCTGGGGCAACTTGAGGCTGTTTCCTCTTGTCCTGTCACTTGTTCCTTGGGAGAAGAGCCCGACCCCACCTGGCTCCAACCTCCTCTCAGGGAGTTGTGCAGAGCCAGAAGGTCTCCCCTGAGCCTCCTTTGCTCCAGGCTCAACCCCCCCAGCTCCCTCAGCTGCTCCTCACCACACTCCTGCTCTAGACCCTTCCCCAGCTTCGTTGCCCTTCTCTGGACACACTTCAGCCCCTCAAGGTCCTTCTTGGAGAGAGGGGCCCAAAACTGAAGCCCATATACAAGGTGCAGCCTCCCCAGAGGTCATCTTCTGAGCAGGTAGGTGAAATACCTTTTGCATCAAAGCTGAGTGAGGCTGCAGGGGAAGACAACTGGTACCAAACCAAACACATCACAGTGGCTTAGGAGAAATAACATCTCTGCTCCACTCTGGGATTAAGCAGCATGGCTCTGATTTGCCATGGCCCCAGACCTGCAATCTGGAGTTAAATCAACAGCTGGACCATCATGCACGAGCCAACAGGAGATACCCAAGCCCTGCTTAACCCCACCTGTGTTAACACACCACATGAATAGGGAGAGCAGAGCTGCTGCAAAGCCCCTGAGCTCATTGAGTGTCCTGCCACCCATCTCCCTGTGCTTCAGCATGAGCTGGGGGTGATGGACACGTGGCAGGTCACTAATCAAAACTGCCAGCAGAGCTCTCTTCTCTACAAATGGAGAGAAGAGACTCTACAAGAGACTCTACAAGAGCCTCTTCAAGATTTGGACTCTACAAATCCATGGTCACTTGGATTTGTGTCCCAATGAGGTTTGGAAAACAGCTTCTCAGTCTAGGGAGATGAAGAGGAGGAAGGAGGGGACAAGTGCATAATTGTTCTTAAATCATTTCTTCAGCTGCTATTTTAAAAGTGTGAAGAGCTCAGCAGAAACTTGAGGTTTCAAAATCAGCTTTGATGAACAGCCCAAGCAATGAAGCCATTTCTCATTTTCTGAGTTATGGTTTGCATTTACCTAACGAGCTTCCAGTCCCTACAGCCTTGAATCTGCAATCTGGACCCAGAAGGATGTTTCCACCACAAAGCATCACATGAAGCCCAGAAGGACACCTGGTCCAGCAGCACAGAGGAACTGGGGTGTAGGTGCCCCCGTTGCTGCAGGATGCTCTGACACCCCAGTCCCACCCTGCAGCATTTCTACAACACTGATGTCTCTTTGAACAGAAACTTTCCCTCACTGCACCTGAGGAATTCCCTAGACAAGCAGTGGTCTGCTAACCCTGCCTGACTTCACAGTGAGGAGCTCACATGGAGTCACAGAATCACAGGGCAGGAGCAGTTCCAGGATGGGCAACCAAGGTGAGAGCTGCTTTGGAGCTGCTCAGCACTGGCAGCATTTTTTGCTACCAAACCTCTGTTTAGGGTCAAAGAGTCACCAACCCAACCTTGTGGCCCTACAGCAGGAGCTGACTCTCATCCTCATCTGCTGCTACCATGGATCATAGAATCATTTAGATTGGAAAAGACCTCCAGGATCAGCAAGTCCAACCTTCATCCCAACATCTCCTTGACCTCCAGACCATGTCCCAAAGCACCACATCTACTCATTTGTTGAACCCCTCCAGGGATGGTGATTCCACCCCCTCCCTGGGCAGCCTGGGCCAGTCCCTGACCACTCTTGCAGGAAAGAACTTCTTCCTAATGTCCAATCTAAACCTCCCCTGGTGCAACTTGAGGCCATTTCCTCTTGTCCTGCCTTTAGTTACTTGGGAGAAGAGCCCAACCCCAGCCTCACCACACCCTCCTTTTAGGTAGCTGTAGAGAGAACGTCAGTTTATCTTCTCAAAATATCAGTTTATTTTCTCAAAGGCTTCGAGATCTGCAGGTGAACTGCATGACTGGTATCTGTGAGGGGCATTCATCGCATACTTCTCATTCATGTTGCACCAGAAACCTCTCATTTGACTCCCAAATAGTTCAGATTATTTTTAAGGACATGCCCTTCCCTTGTGTTGCATTCCCTTACTAAATTTTTATTTGTAAATTAAACAGAATCTACATGGTAATTAAATAGGAGGTGATAAACCCCAGCCAACACTGCAAGCTACACTACACAACTGCTGAGGCTGAGAAGTTTGTAATTAAATAGACGATGATCGAAAGGAGTGTGGCCAGCAGACTGAGAAAGGTGATTCTGCCCCTCTGCTCTGCCCTGGGGAGACCCCACTTGGAGCTCTGCATCCAGCTCTGGGACCCCCAACACAAGAAGGACATGGAGCTGTTGGAGCAGGGCCAGAGGAGGCCATGAAAATGATCTGAGGGCTGGAACCCCTCTCCTATGAGGCCAGGCTCAGAGAGTTGGGGTTGTTCAGCCTGGAGAAGAGAAGGCTCCAGAGGGACCTTAGAGTGACCTTTCAATACTTGAAAGGGGCCTATAGGAAGGTGGGGGAGGATCTGTTCTCAAGGATGTGTAGCAACAGGATGAGGGGTGATGGTTTTAAGCTAGAAAAGGGGAGATTTAGGTTGGACATTAGGAAAAAGTTCTTTAATATGAGGGTGGTTGGTCACTGGAACAGGTTGCCCAGAGAGGTGGTGGAGGCCCCATCCCTGGAGACATTCAAGGTCAGGCTTGATGGGGCTCTGAGCAGCCTGCCCTAGGTAGAGATGTCCCTGCTTATTGTCGGGGATTGGACTGGATGACCTTTAGAGGTTCATTCCAACCCATTCTATGAGTCTATAATACCCCACCACACATTCTCACACTCCTTTCTACTGCAGCTCCTGCTTACTGGTGTCTGCTTCCATTCCATCATGACACATCCCCCCCAGCTAAAGCTGCCTTGTCCCCCTGTACCTGCTTTAAAGGGAAAAGAACTTTTCCCCTTCATTCCTGCTCCTGAGGAGCAGCTGCACCCCAGGACCTGTGCAACCACCCCAGCAGCAAAAAGGTGTTTATTGCACATATTCTCCCCTTCCAGGCCTGTGTGGGACATTGTCCCCATGCCAGCTGGGTGTCCCCTTGCCAGGCAGCTCGGCCACCACACACAGCGTTGGTTCCCAGAAGAGCTGTGATGCAAGATGTTGGATTCACTATTATCTGCAAGAAAGCAGGAGAACACAATGGAGGAGAAAGGGCAATTCCACAGGGTAGCCGTGGCTGGCAACAGACAGCCTAGAGCAGGCTGGAATGAGGGAACGATTTAGTAACACAAGAATTACGAAGTTAGGGAGGGGAAACAAAAAAACCCCAACAAACAAGCTGCTCTTTTGTCCTCATACTTCTTTCCTTGGCTTACAGGCCTGAGCTGATAACAACGCCTGTTCCCCCTGGGTGTGTGAGAGTCAGGAGCTGTGGAGCCTGAGGAACGACGTGGCAGAGAGAGAGGGAAGGAGAAATATTCCCAACTCCACCCCAGAGCTGGAAGCCCAAGGCTGGTGGCTCTCTGAGGAAGGGCCCAGCCCGCAGTGGTCCCTGGCTGGGATGGCTGAAGGCAGCACTGCAATTACATGGTGTAATTAGAACCGTCTGCCCGAAGCAGCAGCCGTGGCTGTGGACAAAAGGGCAGCTGTCCATGGGGGAACCTCCCTGGCTGGGTCTGGTTAAAGCAAATATCCCCCCCTGCACGCTGCTGAACGCGTGGCATCAACACCAGCGGGGGCTGCAGGGCTGAGGGAGCCCTGGGCAAGGAGCTGCCTTGTCCCTTCCATCCATCCAGGGATGTGAGAAATGACACTGGGTGTGCAGGGAGAGAAAGAAAAGAAATACAAACCCAGCTTTGGTCAAACATTTATCAGCCGTCTGGTTTCAGCTGTAGATGGAGCAGCCTTGAGAGGTTCATGCAAGATTAATGCCTCTGGGGCTCCCTTGGCCAAGGTGCGTTGGGATTGTGCCCGTCAGGCTGGCAGAGATGCCAAAGGGAGGATGCTCTGCTCAGGTGGCTGATGGGGACGTGCCTCGGGGGCTGTGCTGAGCCAGCCCATTAACCCTGCACCCAAACACTCAGACCCCCTCAGGCAGTTCTCCCCTCCAAGTGTAGAAAATATTCTGTTTCATAAGAGCATCTCTGGCTCCCACCCAACCCCTCCTGTCTGCTTCCACAGCCAGTCTCACCCCTGGGTGGCCACTCTGTGCCCAAAGTCAAACATAGTTAATCTCATTCAGAAGTTCTTTGTTTCATATCTACACTTCTTCATTTCAAGGCTGTTCCTACAAGGACACACCAAAGGAGCAATGTACATGAACACACCACACAGGGAAGAAGCATCTCCCAGCAGGGCTGGACCAGGACCAGCAGGAGTAGGGAGGTGATTGTGCCCCTGGACTTGGCACTCGTGAGACCTCACCTTGAGCACTGGGTCTAGTCTGGGGCACCACAGGATGAGAAGGACATTGAGGGGCTGGAGTGGGACCAGAGAAGGGCAACAAAGCTGGGGAGGGGTCTGGAGAACATGTCTTATGAGGAGCACCTGAGGGAACTGGGATTGTTTAGCTTGGAGAAGAGGAGGCTGAGAGGAGACCTCATTGCTCTCTACAACTACCTGAAAGGAGGTTGTGGTGAGGCTGGTGTTGGGCTCTTCTCCCAAGTAACTAAGGACAGGACAAGAGGTGATGGCCTCAAGTTGCATCAGGGGAGGTTTAGGTTGGACATTAGGGAGAAGTTCTTTCCTGCAAGAGTGGTCAGGGACTGGCCCAGGCTGCCCAGGGAGGTGCTGGAGTCACCATCCCTGGAGGGGTTCAACAAATAAGTAGATGTGGTACTTCAGGACATGGTCTAGGGGTCAGGGAGGTGTTGGACAAAGGTTGGACTTGATGATCCTAGAGTTCCTTTCTAACCTAAATGATTCTAGGAGAGCTCTGCCCATGTTTGCTATGGACTACATGATTGGAGTCATTCTCCTGCTTTGGTAAAACATATTTACCTTTTATAAACACAATGGTTTTATCATTTACCTGTGATAAAACCAGGCAGGGCTGGGCAGCTCCAAATTACACGGAGACCTCCAGAAACCTCTCCACTACCCCACATCATCTGCTCTCCTGCAGCGTTACCAAACTCAGACATCCTCAAACCCTCAGCTCTTTGGCCTGGGGAACCCTTGGAAGATGTCAGCAACAGAAGGTTCTGGTTTCTTGTGCTTTGTCTTCCCTTTTTCTTGCAGCTCCCATGTTTTCTCGACTGCTACTCAGCGTTTCAGGGGACATGGGCTTTTATTTTTAACTGAATGATTCAGTTCTGACATGATCAATTGACAGTCAGAGCTGGGATGTTAAGAAAAAAACACACCAAATACCAGGAGACCTCCTGATAAAATCACAGACGTCGGTGAGACCGGATGAAATAAGACACTTCCCAGACTCTGCCCTAGATACCAGATGCAAATCAAAGCTAAACAGGCTCTGAAACTTGAAGTGCACGCAGGTCCCCCCTGATTCCATCTGAAGCTGTGGGTGCTCAAAAATCTGATGCGAGATATTTAGCTCCTTCAGTCAAAACGAGGGCTCAAGGGTCCCCCATCAAGCAAAGCCCGTGCAAAGAATCCCCCGGCGCTCGCAGCATCTGCCCAGCCACATGGAGAAGAGCAGCGAAGCAGGAAAGCACTTAAACTGGGTTTATGAACAGGACTGGCTGAGGACAGCAGCAGAGGAACCCTGACCCCATGCGCTGGTCCCACCAGACCAGGCTGAGGAGCCCCTTGAGCAGATGCTGCCCGAGCAGGCTCCTCACAGCTAATGCTTCTCATCACGCTCGTTGCTCACATGGATCTTTAGATGAATAACAATGTGACATGGGTTTTTTTTAACTGGCAAAGCTGGGATTTTTTGTCCCTCTGCAGGGCTCTTGTCTGCTCCAGCACAGCAGATACCAGCATGATTTGTGTGCACAGCACAGTGCCTGAGGGGGTGTTGTGCACAGCATCAAATCATAGAATGGGTTGGGTTGGAAGGGACCTCAAAGACGATCTCGTTCCAACCCCCCTGCCATGGCAGGGACACCTCCCACTAGAGCAGGTTGCTCCAAGCCCCATCCAGCCTGCCCGTGAACACCTCCAGGGATGGAGCATCCACAGCTTCCCTGGGCAACCTGGGCCAGGGTCTCACCACCCTCAGGGTAAAGAACTTCTTCCTAATGTCTAATCTAAATCTCCCCTCTTCCAGTTTGCAGCCATCATCTCTTGTCCTATCTCTTCAAGCCCTTATAAAAAGTCCCTCCCCAGCTTTCTTGTAGCCCCCTTCAGATACTGGAAGGCCTCAATAAGGTCTCCCTGGAGCCTTCTCTTGTCTAGGTTGAACAACTCCAACCTGCCCTTGAACACCTCCAGGGATGGAGCATCCACAGCTTCCCTGGGCAAACACCAGACAAAGGGGCTGCCTAATCCTGACCCTGCCACGAGGCACCAACCATCTACCAGTTAAAGGCAAGTACTTAACGCACACATAGGGACCACACTCAAAATACCCAGAGTTTACTTAACAACTGATATTTGATTACTGAAGGCTAAAAAAATGGTTTATTGTGGAGATAACTCTGCACAGACGAACATAAGGGAGCTGATATCCACCTCCCACATGGAAGCACCTCCCTAATCCAACTGGCCAGACAGCAGTGCATTGTTTCTGTCTCCCAGGTGATTCTATAGTAGGAGAGGGGATTAGAAGAGCTGATAACATGAAATAAAAGCTCTTCTGGAAATTGTTATAGTTCACAAGTTCTACACAGGTGTTGGAGTCCATTTGCACGGCCTCTATACCCTGTATATCTTACATAGTATCACTGAAGGCATCTTCTCCCATGCTCTGATGGCCACATCTCTTCTCTCTCCATGGCTTTGGGTGTCCATTCGCCCTGCCCACACCACAGCTCAGCTCTCCCAGCTGTGAAGAACATCTCAGCACGCTGCCATCTAACGAGGCACCCAAATGTGCTGAACTGGAAGGACTTTGCTTCCCAACTGTGGAAGCTGCTCTGAGCAACCAACATGAATTTTCATTAAAAACTCCCTTTTCTTTGCTTGTTTCCTATCACCAGGAGAGGCCCGTGGTGTAACAAGCAGATCCTGACAACCCGGCCGATGGGAGCACCCAAAAGCACTGTGGGCTTTGCAATTAGCTGCTCATCCCCCAGAAAATCAGAAGGGACTTTGGGGTTGTTTAATCCTTCTGCCAGATTTACGGTGAGGGCTGCAGAGACATCAGAGGCACTGAGCCTGAGGCACCCTCCACAAAGATAACAGCAATGGACCAATTATGCTTAATAATACTCATATTTATAAAAGCCATCCATCCATCGTGGGCATCAGCTGCCTTTGACATTGTCTCAAGAGATGAAGGATGCAAAATAAACCCAGTAGCTTCCTCTATTAGCCAGAAAATAACCGGCGAGAAGTAATAATTAAATACAAACCACCAAGGAACCAAAGATTTCTCCTATAGATAGACTTGGGGACAAGGCAGAGGTCTCAGTCCTGCTTCATCTTCCATCATTAGCTCCTCCTGCCCTGCTCTAAGCCACCTTCCCACCACTCAGCTTAAAACAAAGCCTTTCAAGTGCCCAGGGCTGTTTTATTTAGGGTCTTCAAGCACAAGGGATGAAGTGATTGTGCCCCTGGACTCAGCACTCATGAGACCACATCTTGAGCACTGGGTCCAGTTTTGGGCACCACAGGATAAGGACATTGAGGGGCTGGAGAGGGTGTAGAGAAGGGCAATGAAGCTGGTGAGAGGTCTGGAGAACATGTCTTGTGAGGAGGGAACTGGGGTTGTTTAGCTTGGAGAAGAGGAGGCTGAGAGGAGACCTCATTGCTCTCTACAACTGCCTAAAAGGAGGTTGTGGTGAGGCTGGGGTTGGGCTCTTCTCCCAAGTAACTAAGGACAGGACAAGAGGTGATGGCCTCAAGTTGCACCAGGGGAGGTTTAGATTGGACATTAGGAAGAAATTCTGCAGCCCCCTTCATGTTACCTGCTGTATCACGCTTATCAATGAAAAATTATGGGAAGCACTTTTTAAAGACAAAGTTGCAAACTCCCTTGATGAATGAAACCAGTTCCTCTCCACACACTGAACTGCACCACCAGCCTTAATTACCTCTTGCAGCCTGGCTGTGAAAATTAGGGCCTCTAATTTGTGAGTTTTGGTCACTCGCTGGTGTTTATGAACCTGGCACGTTCAGATCATAGGTTCCAGCCCTGCCCATCACCATTCAGCTCCTACTGGAGAGCTTCCCCAAAGCAGTGGCTTCCAGAAATTCCTACACCTCAGGGAGCAATCAGGACCAGCCAGTGATAATGATATCTGCCTGTTGAAAATGCTTTTTGTCAGGGGTGCTCAAGATCATCCCACACACAATCTACAACGACGGGGGTCCCCATACATGGAGGACAAATGCTTTGTTAACCCCCCTGCTGCCCTCCTGCCCTAAAAGCTCTGCCCAAGCCATGGGCTTTCCTTGGACGGGTTCTAACACGTGCCCTTTGTGGCAGAGGCCAAGCTGATTTTACAGCCCCGTGGATGATATTTGCATTTATACTCCATGTAACCATCACTGGAGCTGCCTGAGCTGACGTGACACTGGCAAAGGCTGCGGGGCAGGGAAGCGCTGGTGGGTGACCGAGCTCTGCTCCACATGAAGGAGCAGCTGGCAGCAGGAATGGCTTCTTCTGGGAGAGGGCATCAGGGGGTGAGGGGGCATGGGGAGGAGAGCAGCTGCCTTGGACAGGCAGGAGAGAGTCGTGGCAACAGCCAAAGGTCACTCAGGACCTGCTGGGGGGGGTGTGTGTGTGACCACATCTGGAGGGCTGGGTGAGTGCTGGGCTCCCCAGGTCAAGAGAGACAAGGAACTACTGGAGAGAGTCCAGAGGAGGGTCTGAAGATGCTGAGGGGCCTGGAGCATCTCTGTGGGAGGAAAGGCTGAGAGCCCTGGGGCTGCTGAGCTGCAGAAGACAAGACTCAGAGGGGATCTGATCAATGCTGAGCAAGAGCTAAAGGGTGGGGGCAAGAGGCTGGGGCCAGACTCTTGTCAGTGGTGCCCAGGGACAGGACAAGGGGCACCGGGCACCAGCTGGAACCCAGGAGGTTCCATGGGAGCAGGAGGAGAAAGTTGTTTGGGGTGAGGGTGTTGGAGCCTGGCCCAGGCTGCTGAGAGAGGTTGTGGAGTCTCCTTGTCTGGAGAGATTCCAAAGGGGCCTGGACATGATCCTGGGCCCCCTGCTCTGGGTGCGCTGCTGGAGCAGGGGGGTTGGACCAGAGGATCTCCAGAGGTCCCTTCCAACCCCACCATGCTGGGATTCTGGGATTCTGTCCCACTGGTGCCTCACCTGCCTGGGCAGCCCCAGCTCTGTGGGAAAGGCTGGACATCTCCTCCTTCTCCTGTTTTATCAGCTCAGCAGAGTTTCTGTAAATAGCTGGATTTATGGAGCTGCCTCGTGTCCATTAACTCAACAGAACAGTTCACTCCATACAAAAAGCCACCTTTAAGCACATCTTAAAAACCCACAAACTTTCTATTTGTGAGCTTTTCCCTCTGAACTTGTTAATTATCCAAGAGCTTCCTGTGCATGAGGCATGAAGGAAAAGCACAGTAATTACCTTAAATGCTAAATCAAGAGGGAATTTAGGCTCATACCAATAGATCATCCTTCCCCTCACTGGTGGCTGTTCCTGTGTGGTGCTTAAATTGTGGTAACAGACCCTCTATGATGCTACACACTGTTGTGTGATTAACTCAGGAGCTCATGGCTATGAAAAATAACTGTCTACCTTCAGCCAGAACATAAAAATAGTGTGTTTATGTTGCTTCATTAAAAAGGACCCCAGACAAACTTACTCATGCTGTAAATCAGGTTTGAGAAGAGCCTCTGCTGAAGGCATCAATAAGCATCAATAATCAACCAGCATCATAGAATCATAGAGTGCATTAGGTTGGAAGGGACCTCCAAAGATCATCCAGTCCAACCCCCCTGCCAGAGCAGGAGCACCCAGAGCAGGTCACACAGGAACACGGCCAGGGGGGTTTAAACATCTCCAGAGAAGGAGACTCCACAACCTCCCTGGGCAGCCTGGGCCAGGGTCTGGCACCCTCACCAGGAAGAAGTTTCTTCTCCTACTGATGTGGAACCTCCTCTGTTCCAGCTCTCACCCGTTGCCCCTTGTCCTATCACTGGCTGTCCCTGAGCAGAGCCTGGCTCCATCCTCCTCACACTCTCCCTTTACAGATTTATAACCATTACTGAGGTCCCCCCTCAGTCTCCTCTTCTCCAAGCTAAAGAGCCCCAGCTCCCTCAGCCTTTCCTCATAAACCTCCTGCACTCAGCAGGGACATCTCCAACTAGGTCCTTCTTGCTCAGAGCCCCAGCAAGCCTGACCTTGAATGTCTCCAGGGATGGGGCCTCCACCACCTCTCTGGACAACCTGTTCCAGTGACCAACCACCCTCAGAGTAAAGAACTTTTTCCTAATGTCCAACCTAAATCTCCCCTTTTCTAGCTTAAAACCATCACCCCTCATCCTGTCACTACAACCCCTTGAGAACAGATCCGCTCCCACCTTCCCATAGGCCCCTTTCAGGTGTTGGAAGGTCACTATAAGGTCCCTATAATCAATAAGCATCAATAACCAAGGTCCCTGCAAGTCACTGCAATGCAGATCTAGGTGATGAGAAACAAAGTTTTAGCCCAAATTAATGTCTTTTATTAAACCTGCTTGTGTAACTAAGTTGAAAGAAGCAGAAAAGCTTTTGGGTTCACAGCCCCTTCAGACCTGGCAGGGATCAGAAGTTAAAGACACACTCGAGTGCTCTGCTGAATCAGGTCCTGCAGAAGTTCAAGGCTGTTGCTCTTCAATTTCTCCCTTGATTTTTTTGCTATTTGCTCCCTTCTCCAGACTCTGAAGGTACTAAAGGAGGGTCCTGCTGACTGCAATATATGGTTCTCTGGAAGAATCTTTCCACTTTAAACTGTAAAGAAACAATTTCCCCTGGCAATAGCCAGTGCATCACTGCCACCAGTCTTTGTACACGTGGTAAATAGAAAGCTTGGATGGCCTAAATCAAAGGGGCTGCCTCACAAAATTGTCTGTACATCATGGAATACTTTAGCACCAAGTACTGAACCATGCTTTTTAACTTGAAATAATTCTAAACCTACCCACTACAGACTTTCCTTCTGCTTTTTTCCAGTATAGACTCTGACTATTTCAGACTCAATACCTGAAATACTCCAGTTATTCACAATGAGAGCAAATATAAAGCCATCAACATGCACAAGGTACACAAACAATTGATGGACAGTTCAACATGCAGAAATCACACTCCAAACATGTGCAGCTTCCTGCTGCCTGTGATCCTGTTTAAGACCATAAAATCATAGAATGGGTTGGGTTGGAAGGGACCTCAAAGATCACCTAGTTCCACCCCCCCTGCCATGGCAGGGACACCTCCCACTAGACCAGGTTGCTCCAAGCCCCGTCCAACCTGCCCTTGAACACCTCCAGGGATGGAGCATCCACAGCTTCCCTGGGCAACCTGGGCCAGGGTCTCACCACCCTCACAGTGAAGAATTTCCTCCTAATTTCCAATATAAATCTCCCCTCTTCCAGCTTGAGCCCATCACCTCTTGTCCTATCACTTCAAGCCCTTGTAAAAAGTCCCTCCCCAGCTTTCTTGTAGCCCCTTCAGAGACTGAAAGGCCTCAATAAGGTCTCCCTGGAGCCTTCTCTTGTCTAGGTTGAACAACCCCAACTCTCTCAGCCATGCCTTGTAAGAGAGGGTTTCCAGCCCTAGATGTATAGATCTTTCAAATCCTTTCTTAGAAAAAATAAGTTTAAAAAATAGAAGCAGAGTTTGTTCTGCCAGGGGCAGGTTGGATGGATGTGCCCCATTGGAAAATCTCTTGCCTTGATCCTAAACCCAGACTCAGCTTTGCAGTTACACCCTCCCCTGATCACAGTGCAGCGTTATCAAAGCTAATGAGGAAAAGTTGAGACATTTTTCAAGCCCTCCATAAAAACTTAGTTTGCCCAATTATCTTGTCTAATTGCATTACACATTGACAGATGAATACGTGACCCCCCTGACATTTCAGTTTGCCACCTATAAATCCACAGAAGAGATCCCATTCTTATTTAGTTATTTGATTTAGGCTTTCTTCAAGTTGCTCTGCTGAACGATGCCTTTAAAAATTAACTCTTGACGTGCCAAACCAAACCTATTTTCCCTCTGCCAAGTGGGAAAAAATGGGAAAAGGGTTCACAATTCAGCTGTGCACCCATAGGTGATTAACAATGATATTAATTATCCAACTCCTTAGGTGATTAACAGTGATGTTGGGAAGTTTATATCTATTTTACCCATATTTTAGCTCAGAAACGTACCCAGAAATGCACTTTGCTTTTATGTCTCTTTCTCTGAGAGTTCCTGGACCACCCATATGGGCTTTTAGCACTAATGTTCTCCACTTATCCTCCCATGCATCATCTGAGAGCTCTGTCACCAGCTTCACTCTGCCTTCTGCCCTTCAAACACACCCCATGGTTTGGTTTAGGGTTTTTTTTGTGTGTTTTGTTTGTTGGTTTGGGTTTTTTTCCCCAAAGTCTCTCTAGGTTTCTTGCTTAGTGTCCTCCTCCTTTTATCCTGGAATCACAAAACCCATCAGATTTTCCACAATAAAACTCCCCTGCCTCCCTCTCCCTCTCCTTTATTTCAGAAATGCTGTTTGGATGGTCACTTAACACAGCAAAAAATCTCTTTTCTCATCACCCAGGCTGCCCAGGAGGTGGTTGAATCCCCACCCCTGGGTGTATTTAAAAGCCATCTAGATCTGGTGCTCAAGGACATGGTGTAGAAGTGGCCTGGTAGAGACAGATCATGGTTGGACTCAATGATCTTATAGGTCCTTTCCAACCACAGCAATTCTGTGATTGCACGATAGTTCTCTCAACACACCCATGATCATGATTAGGCTCTAAAAATAAACCTCCAAAGGAGTTTTACCCATTACACAATATATATAATACCCTGTTTTCTCTATCTATCAATATGTCCTGCTCAGACAAGTAATCTTAGGGAAATCTTGCTAATTATGGTTTGAATTAGTTCATTATTGGTTGGGTCCATGCCTGCTTACTGAGTCCTGGCATCCTTCAGGGGTTACCAGCCATGAGTCTGGGGGCAGAGCAAACCCTTTGACACACTGTCAATAAGCACAAGGACCCTCTCTATAAACTTGCTGGGGAAAATGAACCAACAAACCCCTAACACTCAGCAGGAGGGGAAGGATCTTGTTAGTCTGGCACATTAAGCACAGCCAACTATGTCCATTTACCCCGTAACGAGCTGCTCGTTGCTCTCAGCCATCTAAGAGAAAAGGTAAAATTGAAATTCAAGCGTGTCTTTCTGACTGATGACCAGAATTAAACCTTGTTTTCCTAATGAGAAGTCCTGAGGTTTCTGAAGGCTGGAGTCAGAAGCTGAACTCTAATTCTGCTGAATGCAGCACACCCTGTTTTGATCACAGTGTGATGGGGCAGAGGTGGGGATGAGGGGCACAGCAAATTAGCCCCAGTACCAACAAATTCATCACCCACATTGCCAGGCTCAGATTTGCAGGAGCACATGACAGAGTTTGCCTTGCAAACACCTTCATCCCCCTCTCATGTCTGTCTCTTACACTGGTGTTACACCACTCTGCTCCACACAGCTCCTCCTGCCCGTGGCAGAGGAACAGAGACCAGGTCCGTGGGCTTCAGGCTCAATTCTTTCTTTGCCCATATCCCCAAAGAAAGGAGCTGCAAAGGAGGTGGTGGCTTTCACAGGTCTATAATGACAGGCAATTAAAGTACTTCATGGGAATCTGGGATGCCAAGGTGGACCCAAACTGCATCTCCAGCCTGAAACCTTTGGGACTGCAAGAGTGTGCAGCAAACATCTCCACTGCTGGCAGCAGCCTCTTGGATTTGTGAAGACAAAGAGACCTGCAGGAGAGACATCATTTTCATTGGCTAAAGGAGATTAATGTTGCTGCTTGCTGCACTTTATCCTGTCAATCAGCCTGTCTCCAGTGCTTATCAGGCCAAGCAAAGCACCTCCAGCTGAAAAGGAGACTTTCCAAACAGACCAAGAATTGCTCAGCACAACATCACCCACCCTACGAGCATTTTTTTTGGAACTGAAAACCAGAAAAAAATCAGTTTTTAATCAGCACAGAATATTCTCCTCCATGCATTCCAAGAGGTCTGGCAAACTTTGACATTTGGCCAGATGCATCAAGTTATTTAAGCCATTACCTTCTGCCATGATTGTTTGAAAGCGATGAAAGAGAGATTAGAGCAGCCCTTCAAATCATGAAAACACTGTGTAAATAACCACCCTGCTCAGCCCACACTCATATGGCTGAGGACAATAATCTTCCTGTGCATTGCAGATGGAAAAACAGCTGGTAAGGGGTTAAGCAGTTGGTCCAAAGCCTCTCTGCAAGATGGTAGCAAAGCAGAGGTGAAGAGTCAAAAGGATTCCCAGCTCTTGCTTTGATGCTCCACCCTACCAGGAGGTTGTGGTGAGGCTGGGGTTGGGCTCTTCTCCCCGGTAACTAAGGACAGGACAAGAGGTGATGGCCTCAAGTTGCACCAGGGGAGGTTTAGGTTGGACATTAGGAAGAAGTTCTTTCCTGCAAGAGTGGTCAGGGACTGGCCCAGGCTGCCCAGGGAGGTGCTGGAGTCACCATCCCTGGAGGGGTTCAACAAAGGAGTAGATGTGGTGCTTCAAGGAGTAAGGGAGATGTTGGCCAAAGGTTGGACTTGATGATCCTGGAGGTCTTTTCCAACCTAAATGATTCTCTGATTCTATAATGTGTGTTTGGTCAAGCATCATGCTGAGGGTAAGGCATTGAGGGGTTGTAGTGTGCAAGAGGAAGATGGGGAAAGAAAAGGAAATTAAAAAAAAAAGAAGAAAAAAAGCCCTTCTCAAGCTATGTACAGCACAAAGCAGATCCTGGGTCCCAAAAGTCCCTGCCCCACTCTGCTGGCAGAAAGGCCCCAGGGCTGTTTGCTCAGGGAGAAGCTCAGGAGCCTTCCTGCAGATTGCACAGAGAAGGGGGGGAACATATTCTCTATTACAGTATAATCATCTATTTGGTGATATAATGATTACACTGGCTCATTGTGATTATATTATTTGGTATTACCTGTTACACTCCCCATTTGCTCTATCCCCACACAATAACAAGAGGGACAAGGTGTTGTTACTAATATTCCCTCCTCTTGAAAACAAAAGAAGGACAACTGCTCTGCCCTGGGGAGACCTCACCTGGAGCTCTGCATCCAGTTCTGGAGCCCCCAGCACAAGAAGGATGGGGACATATTGGAGTGTGTCCAGAGGAGGGACCAAAATGCTCAGGGGAATGGAGCATCTCTGGTATGGAGACAGAGTGAGAGAGTTGGGGCTGTTCAGCCTGGAGAAGAGAAGGCTCCAGGGGGACCTTAGAGTGACCTTCCAGTGCCTGAAGGGGCTACAGGAAGGCAGGGGAAGGTCTGTTCAAAAGGGTTTGTAATGACAGGACCAGGAGTGATGGTTTTAAGCTGGGAAAGGAGAGATTTAGGCTGGATATTAGGAAAAAGTTCTTTAATGTGAGGGTGATAGATGAGTGGAATGGGCTGCCCAGAGAGGGGGTGGAGGCCCCATCCCTGGAGTCCTTCAAGGTGAGGCTGGATGGGGCTCTGAGCAGCCTGCCCTAGGTAGAGATGTCCCTGCTGGTGTAGGGAGGTTGGACCAGATGAGCTCTGGAGGTCCCTTCCAGCCTAAACCATTCTATGATTCTATGATTTCCCTTGTGGTCAGCAGGTCCCTGGATCACGCAGAGAAGTAATAAAGTGACCTCCAAGGTTCTTCCCAGCCTCCCCCACAGCAGAGATGGCCTCTGAGTGCCAGGGCAGCCCTGTGCTGAGCTTCCCACAGAGACCTGAGCACTCTCCAATCTAACTGGGAGGCTGCATCATGAAACCCACTGTGCAAAGCTTGTCTAAGTTCCCCCTGACTTACTTCCCACCTCGCGGGGCTTTGCTGCTCCGGTGGGTTTTAAACCACCCCAATTACAAGCAGGCTCCGTAGATCCACCTAATAAACCACCACAGCTTGGAGCTTGCAAGCAGGAAGATATCCAGGCTGATGTTGCTCTTAAACTAATGGGATTTGTAGCTCTCCCAGGTTAGGGAAGAGCCAACTGCTGTGATGAAGAGGCAGAAGAAGCCACATTAGCCAGGGCGCTGCAGGGCTCTCCCTATCACAGCATTAGAATAAAAATAATGCCCTAGAAAATGCTGTTTGTGCAGCAGATTGGGGAGCACAGAGTCTCCTGGCACGGGGCTGGATCGAAGCTGGGTTCTATAGCATTAATTATTCAGACACCAACGAGATGCAGTTTGTCAGTTAGAGCAGAGAAAAATAATCAGATCAGTGTCATTGCAGCGTGAGGAGGCGAAGCAGATTTTGTGCAAACGATTAAATTCATTTGTGCAGTCAACCTGCACCTACAGCTCCTCCAGCTTCACAAGTTACTGAGCCAGCTCTCTGCAAAGTGAGAAGACGTGGGGCTGGCTCACAATGCCCCGTCAGCCCTGCTGACAAGCCTGAGCTGGGGGGTTGATTGTTTTATTTCTATCCTTTATCCAACTGCTGCATCCCAGCCACAGAGACAGAGCAGCCGGGCACAGCCGTGGGGGGTTCTCAGCACATCCGAGAGGCACGGGTGAAATAAACCCATTGTTCTTTAATGAGGCTTAGTTAAATTAGCAGCAAGTGGCAAAATTCAGGGGGAAGAGACCAAATATCCACCTTGACATAGTAATGATATTTGTAGAAAGCCATTCCTGGGAGAAGAGGGGGCTGAGAGGAGACCTCATTGCTCTCTACAACTACCTGAAAGGAGGTTGTGGTGAGGCTGGGGTTGGGCTCTTCTCACAAGCAACTAATGACAGGACAAGGGGAAATGGCCTCAAGTTGCACCAGGAGAGGTTTAGATTGGACATTAGGAAGAAATTCTTCACTGAAGGAGCAGTCAGCCTGCACCAGGCTGCCCAGGGAGGTGGTGGAGTCACCATCACTGGAGGGGTTCAACAAGAGTAGATGTGGTGCTTTGGGACATGGTCTAAAGATCAGGGAGATATTGGAATGAAGGTTGGACTTGGTGATCCCAGAGGACTTTTCCACCTAGTGATTCTATGATTTCTTTAACATCAGCACACTTGGCTGAGGAGCTACTCACACAACCTTTCTCTGCAGACCTTTAGATGCTCAAAAGCCACCAGCCCTAGACAGTTGTGTTCAAGGATGATGGTTCTTCTGCTCTTCTCCTGTCCCGAAGTGCAAGCAAGACCAGGGAGAAAATAATTAAAATTAAAAGATCTATCTTTAGTGAAATCAGTTTGGAGCACTGGAGATCCTTGAAGGAAAATCATGAAGTCCCTGGTGAAGGACACAGGCAGGAGGTAACTCCTTATTTATGCGGGGAGTCAAGTGTGGCTCCATGGGGTGTAACTCTCACCCAGGTTTCTGCCTTTTCCCCCCCAGTATTTTGGATTCAGTATGAAAATCACATTTCGGAGCCCTGTCCACTTCCATAAGCTTCATTCTGCTGCCTGAGATTGCCTTTGCTTGTCACATGTTAATTGCTTTGTCAGAAGATAATTACAGCTCTTTCACAACTCGCTCTGCTCTCGGGGCTATGTCAGCCCAGACCCAGCTCAGCTTCTTATGAGAGCCTCAGAAATCCACAAACCATTTTCCAGCCGGTTCCTCAGCCCGGGATGGTTCACAAATCCCTCCAGCTGCTGCCTTCTTTGGGGGTTTGTTTCAAAATGCATTGCTCAGATCTCTCATTTCTGCAAGGAGGGGTTTCCAGCCTGGGATTCACCCTGAACCTCCTCAGCCTGAGGCAGCTGAACGCTGGGATACCACCAAGGTACCTCCTCTCTGTGACAGCCACGGAGCCCAGCATTGTTTAAACCCCCCATTATTGCTCTTCATGTATCCAGGAGCTTTCTTTCCAAAGAAGCTTTTTACTGATATGTTCCTCTCAAGGACTTTGCTGTTCAGTCCCGGTTACAAAGCTCCTCATCCATCACAGAAAGCCAAGGAGCTGAACAAATGCAGCTTTTTTCAGTGCCCACACTCTCCACCTTTAATAACTTGTGTGGTTATATGATGATAATGACTCCACTCATTTTAGAGGGTCACCCAAGGCTTCAGGGGTTTGCCCTCCCTTCAGAATCCCCACTCTCCTCTTTCCAAGCTTGTGTACAGCTCGTACCAAAACCTGCCCTCACCATGAGCTGTCCATGCCAGCCCTTAATGTCTGGGATAGAAGTGGGACCTGGGTCTTTAACATCAGTATGTTTGTATATAAATAGCAGTACAAAAAATGTTTCTATAGAAATAATGGTATCTACATACAGTAACCATTAAATCTCACATCTCTAATTATTATAACCATTGAAAAACTATTGACTTCATAGAATGGTTTGGGTTGGAAGGGATCTCAAAAGTCATCTATTTCCTACCCCCCTGCCATGGCAGGGACACCTCCCACTAGACCAGGTTGCTCCAAGCCCTGTCCAACCTGCCCTTGAACACCTCCAGGGATGGAGCATCCACAGCTTCCCTGGGCAACCTGGGCCAGGGTCTCACCACCCTCAGTGAAGAATTTCTTCCTCATTTCCAATCTAAATCTCCCCTTTTCCAGTTTGAAGCCATCACCCCTCATCCTATCACTACAAGCTTTTGTAAGAAGTCCCTCCCCAGCTTTCTTGTAGCCCCTTCAGATACTGGAAGGCCATAACGAGGTCTCCCTGGAGCCTTCTCTTCTCCAGGCTGACCCAGCCCAACTGTCCCAGCCTGGCCTCCCAGCAGAGGCTTCCAGCCCTCCCACCATTGCTGGGGCCTCCACTGGCCCCGCTCCCCCAGCTCCATGTCTCTGCTGTCTGAGGACTCCAGAGCTGCCCCAGCACCCTCAGAGGGAAAAGCTTCAGTGACTTCAGCTCTGCCCCCATGACATGCCAGGTGGCTGCTGTTTCTATATCCCAACTATATCTTACCACTGATCCTACATTTTCTTAGTCACGAATGACCACATCTTAAAAATGGCAAGAATAAAACAATACGACCGATAGGCTTGCAGCAATTAATGAGGCCTCCAGAGCTTTGCTGTCTTGGCAGAAGATTGCCTGCTGCAAGCAGCCTTGGCAGAACCAAGGGATTTTGTTTTATGCACCAGAAAGCAGAGGATGGAGCAAACCTGATGGGTGAGCACAGCACAGAGCCCAGAGAAAAAGCTTCTGGCGGCAGAGATGCTCCAAAGCCTTCACATTGCCACCTTGCTAAGCAGAAACACGGGCTGAAGAACACCCCAAACCCACCTCAGCACAGTTATTTGCTTTTTATTGATCCTGAGGTAACTGGCAGCAGCTGCTCAGATGCTGGGCAGCCCTGGCTTGCAGAGCACAAGACTCCAAGCTCTAAACTGTGACTGAGACAAACTCATCATCGCTTTGTCTCTCTGTGAAGGTCCCTCCTTCCCTATCCAGGCCAGGCTGGTGATGAACCCTGCAAGATCTGCTCCTCCTGCAGGAGGTGGGCACCGTGCCCTCTGGTGCTGGCTGGGCTCCTGCTCCCTGGACTCTGCCCACAGAGACCATCTGCTCTGCAGCCAGGACAGACACACATAGCTCTGATCAAGGGACAGCTACATCCAGACAGGCAGAAAGATTCTATTTCAGCCCCTTCTCTGGTGCTGACCTCTTCTCAGCTGCTCATTTTCCTACATTTCAAGCAGGATTGCAGGCCTATAGGTCTATTACTCTATTTAAAGCCCAAACCTTTATGCCATTTCATTCCTGCCTCCCCCAGCAATACCAGGCAGACACAAGCTCTCACCATCTCCTCATTCCCCACCATTCAACAGACCATATAGGACACATCACCTCCTCTTTATGGCTTCCACAATGAACAGGCATAATTGCCTAGCTCTGAAAACTCCATTTTTATTGAATTTTAACCTGGCCTTATGGGCCCTTTGTTCATTGAGAAACGAGGTACCATCAAGTCTTACCTCTTTTTATCCTCTGCTGCTGTAATTAACCAAACCCTGTGACCACGGGCCCTGCTGTATATAAAGCACCTGCACTTCATCTCATAGGAGGCAGCAGTTTCCTGGCTGGAATGCAAGCACCTGCCTCTTGAAGCTCAGTAATCCCACTAATTGGCTCCTCCTCTCCATTTTGCCTCTAAATATGTATTCTGTAGGGTGAAAAGAAGTGCTGCCACCTGCTACCACTCTCTTTTTTTTTTTTTGCATGATTCCCAGTAGATCACTTCTAAATATTCATCCTGGGCACAGAAGCTGTTCCCCCCTCCAGGTTTCTTCTCCACAAGTGGCATGTCATGGGCTTCCACCCTGGAGGAGGGACACATGTGGGTCCAGAGATGCTTCCTGAGTGGACCCACAGCTGCTGGCATGCTGGGGATTTGAGAAGCCTTTTAATTATCCCCCTTCCATTGTATCAGTTCAACGCTGCCCCTGAGCACATAATATATTCTTTTAGCAGGCTGCCGCCAGAGATCTCTTGGAAATAGAACTTAATTCATGAGCTGACATAGGTGTATGCTATTTATATTGTAACTTGTGCTTTCATCACACTGGACTGGTCCCCACGATTTGGGAGTTATCTCCTGTTTGCTTTCCGTGCGTGTTTGCAGTCCCCAGGAGTGTTTGTGTTGCTCATTATGCAAACAAAAAAAGGCGTAAGCACATTCTTCAGAAATCTCAAATACCTCCTGGAAGCTTTTGAATGAAAAGGTATCTATCGGCTCATCAGATGTGTCCATGGGACCAGAAGAACAGGGAATAGAAAATAAACCTCAACTGCAAAACATTCAGTTTTGAATAAAATTTCTAAGAGACTTGGTGTCCCTTCTTCACTGCTGAGGTCGCACATTGTGTTACCCAAGGGAAATGCACGGTCCTCAGCTTAGTATCATTTAGGTTGGAAAAGACCTCCAGGATCAGCAAGTCCAGCCTTCATCCCAACATCTCCCTGACCCCCAGACCATGTCCCCAAGCACCACATCTACTCCTTTGTTGAACCCCTCCAGGGATGGTGACTCCACCACCTCCCTGGGCAGCCTGGGCCCGTCCCTGACCACTCTTGCAGGAAAGAACTTCTTCCTAATGTCCAACCTAAACCTCCCCTGGGGCAACTTGAGGCCATCACCTCTTGTCCTGTCATTAGTTGCTTGTGAGCAGAGCCCAACCCCAGCCTCACCACAACCTCCTTTCAGGTAGTATTGATGATTCTGGTCCCCAAAACACTAATGGATATTGCCTACAAGTCCTGGCTGCTCCAGGCAATGGCTTTTGGGTGGGTTTAGATGGTGCTCTCTGACTTCTAGACAGAATGCAGATAACATTTAAGCTGTAGAAGGGAGTTTCAAGGCCCAACGTGGAACTTGTTAGGAGCTATTAGCATAAGCAGTTTGAAGGTTTCTTGGGCTTCTGCCTGTTCAGCTTTGCCTCGTTTGGGACTCAGCCATCAGCAAACTGCTGAATAAGGTGTGTACCAACCCCCTCCTGGGTGGAACACCAGTGGGACCTGGGCAGGGTGAGGAACGTGTCAATGAGACACTGCACCACCAAAAGACAAGGAGAGACACTTACCTGAATAGAAAAGGACTGAGGCAGGAGATAAGAGATCTCAATTATGCACAAGAGAGAAATTTCTCCAAAGTGTCAGTGCCTTAGTCTCCTGAAGCTTACCCAGAAAATGTGCTTTGGCACCCACAGACCCGTATCACTTCCCAGCTCCTGCATATCTTACCCAAACCTTCCCTCCCCTCCCTGCCTCCAGGAGAACACCAAATGCTTTTCAATCCAGAGCCTCGTGCTGCTAAAAGCAGCCAGGAAATCATCCCTTCATGCATACTTAAGAACATCACATCTGTGACTGTGCTGCAGATATAAACCTTCCCTTTTGAAAAAAACCCATTTTAAAAATAATCAGCACTTGCAAAAATCTGTTTCCCCTCTAGAATGGGCTCCTAATAAACTCCAAGCACTCAGCACCCCAGGCTAGTTTATCATCTCTTTACCATGACCTTCATCTAACTTGAGCTCTCATGCCCAGAGTAGGAGTGAGTTATTTTGATTAACGATGATTGCTGCTTTGTCAGACCAGCAAATCAGCTCAAATAAGAAACTCATACCTTGAAAGATTTAGCGGAGCTGCTGCCAAGTATTTTTATAAGGTCTTTATTCACCCTCCATCGTGCGCTCACATTCTCCAGACGTGCCCCAGTAAAACCCTTGGCACTATCAATTTCCCTTCCCCCTTTTGCCAACGTTGCATTTTCCCCTGTTTTCAGGGAGCTGATATATCACTACAGCTGTACCCCTGCTCCATCTCCCTGCTTGTGCAGAGTCATCACTGATCAGCAGGAAGATTCGGGTTGGCAAATAACTCGGGGTAGGACAGGAGGGGTTGCGTTAACAAGATGTGTGAGGAGCGCAGAGTCATTCAATGCAACTTGGCACTACTTAAAAAACCCTTTAAAAAAATCCCTTATTGCCTCTAAATATGTATTCTGTAGGGTGAAAAGAAGTGCTGCCACCTGCTACCACTCTCTTTTTTTTTTTTTGCATGATTCCCAGTAGATCACTTCTAAATATTCATCCTGGGCACAGAAGCTGTTCCCCCCTCCAGGTTTCTTCTCCACAAGTGGCATGTCATGGGCTTCCACCCTGGAGGAGGGACACATGTGGGTCCAGAGATGCTTCCTGAGTGGACCCACACTGGGGGATTGGACTAGATGATCTTTCAAGGTCCCTTCCAATCCCTAACATTCCATGATTCCATGATTCAGTTTTCATTTCAGCTGCCCACACACATGGAGCCCCAGCTACAGTCCCTGCCACCAAAGTGCTTGTTTTCACTGCCCTGCAGTGCTTTTCCACCTGTATTTTGGGTAATAACAGCTTAACTTCTTCTCAAGCCCATACAAAAGAAGTTTGGATGGTTTGCAAGGAACCATCCATGAGGGACTGATCATGGATCACTTTGGCTGTGAGGACAATGGCTGAGACTGCAACAAGCAGTTTTGGAGTTCCCTCTTTATTTCCAACTTTGCACCAAGAAATAAGGAAGAGTTTGGGTTTTTTCTGCACCAGCTTTAAGAGGATGTCAATGTAGTAGAGAAGGAACCCAAGAAACCAAGAAAAACTAGTGTAAGCAAATGCCCACACAGCAACACTTCTGTTGACCTAGTAGCCCTTGGCCAAACCAGAGAAGAAACATCAAAGCAGGAGCATTTTCCAGAGAGCCTTTTCCCTTCTGGATTAACCAAAGGCAGGCTCTGGTGAACTCCAGAGCTGGAAGAGCCTCTGGTCCCCCTCACCCCAGCAGTGTCACAGCTGTGGAAGTGGCCACTGGCCACCTGGAAAAATCCTAATTATACCTTCAGTTCCATGAGTGCATGAGAGTGACAGCATCACTGCCACAGCCTTTTAACAAACTCAAGTGCATTATTCAGGGGGGGTTGAGAAGTCTGTGATCACAGCAACTGCTTCCTTTATATTTTTAACCACACTGGGAGGATCTCCCAGCACCATCTCAGCTCCTGTCTCAGACCAGAGTCCATTTGCATAAATGCAACTTTGCTGCAGAAAGAATGATGTTGTGACAAATCCGAGAAGCTGAGTTTTGAAGATTTGGCCCAAGTTTGCTCTACACTTGAAGAATTTAATCTGAAATCGTTCAGAACGACTCTGAGGGAGTTTGCTCTGGAACAGCAACCCTGGCCAAAGATGCTGAGCCTGACAAGGGTTTCCAACCGTAGCAATTCTGTGATTCTTGAACCAAAGGCATCAAAGGTGTCTCCGTTTTGGCTTGTTCCCAGGACAGTGGCAGGAGATCTTGCTGTTAATGCACGTGTAGAGCTGCAAGGACATTGCTGTGGCAGAGCATGTTCCACATGCCCCATCCCTCCTCTCTTCAACAGCTTCAAGCTGCTGGCAGAGGATTGAAAAAGGACCTTTGGAAGCAGAGGAAAGTTTCCGAAGGCAGGTGTGTCACAGAATCACAGAATTGCTCTGGTTGGAAAGGATCTATAAGATCACTGAGTCCAACCATGATCTATCTCTACCAGGCCACTTCTACACCATATCTTTGAGCACCATATCTGGAAGGCTATTAAATACATCCAGAGATGGTGATTCAACCACCTCCCTGGGCAGCCTGGGCCAGTCTTTGACAACCCTTTCAGTGTAGAAGCTTTTCTTAATGTCCAACCTAAATTTCTCCTGATGCAACTTGAGGCCATTTCCCCTTGTCCTGTCTGTTGGGGTTTGTGAGAAGTGACCAACACCCCCCTCCCTGCAGCCTCCTGTCAGGTAGTTGTAGAGAGCACTAAGGTCTCCCCTCAGCCTCTTCTCCAGGCTAAACACCCCCAGGTCCCTCAGCTGCTCCTCAGAAGACTTCTCCTCAAGACCCTTCACCAGCTTTGTTGCCCTTCTCTGCCCCCTCTCCAGACCCTCAATGTCTCTCTTGTCCTGTGGTGCCCAGAACTGAGCCCAGTGCTCAAGATGTGGCCTCACCAGCTCCAAGTCCAGTGGGACAATCACTTCTCTAGTCCTGCTGACTACACCATTCCTGATCCAAGCCAGGATGCCATTGGCCTTCTTGGCCACCTGGGCACAAGACACGCCACAGGTCACTCCTCAGGACTGAGGAGTCCAAGGACAGAGGCTCAAACCACTGGTTTATGCTGATGAAAGGGTGGAAAAGCTCCTTGTTGGTTCCTGGCCTCCTTGCAGGCAGCTGTGTTAGCTGGACAAAGATGGGGAGCACAGGAGGTTGCATAGGACAGAGAGGAGAAGAGAAGCAAGAGAAGAGAAGAAGAGCCTCCTAGAGAAGAATTTCTGCCCATCACATCCCACCAGTGCCATGACCAAGGACACAAAGAGAAAAAAGTTTTCAGCAAAGCAACGATGCTGAGACCAGGATCTGCACCTTAAATAGGACCGAAATAGAGCCGAGCATTCATTGCTATGAATTTCATGCTCTCTTTTAATGGATGGCTGGTCAAAAATGAAGCCACTGTCTCCTGCAAAAGCAATGCCAGACACAAATACTGTTTTCATATAAAATCCTGGGGGCTTGTGCCAATGTAAGGCAAGCATCAGCCACAGATGTTAGTTAAGGACATCTTAATGTTGTGCTCAGTGTGCATTCTGCAGCCTAATTACACTGCCTTCATTATTAATAATGCACAAACCGAGGAGTAATAGATTAAGACAGTTTTCATTATTTTATTTTAGGCCTTTTGCAATGTCAGACAAAACGAGAGGGATAAAAAAGAAAAACCCCGAGAGGGGCAGAGATTGTTGCGACCACAAAAATGAGAGATAAAATATCTCAGCAAAACAAGACATTCCTCATTCTGCCAAAAAATAATGGAGACTGACATCATCTGGAAGGGAAACGGAAACAATTGGGGAATATTAATTGGGGCACACATCATGCACTGGTTTTGAATGTGCAAAGACAGGGGGAAAACATTGCTATGTTCTCCCAGCCTCTGGCAGGCTGTGGCCAGCAAGGGAAGAGGAGCCAAAGCTCCCCTGAAGTCACCTGAAGCACGTTTTAAACGGAGCAGAACCCCCAGATTTTGGGGGCTGGGCTGTGATTTTGGAGCTTTTTCCTTTTCTTTTATTTTTAAGCTGAAAAATTAGGATCTCTTGACTTCCCCCAGGTTTCTTACCCCTGTGTTCACAACTCACCCCCTTCACAAGTGCACTTGCTCCTACCTGTTCATCTGGCTGCTGGAGTATTATAAAATACACCAGAGTCTTAGAGAAAATGTGTTTTTGAACCATTGCAGGGAAAATTGGATATTGGGAAGGTATTTCAGAAAGAAAACCTTGGGGTTTTTGGCTTTGCATAGCACATATATCATCTTTCCCTATGGCCATTTCTAGGGAGATTTCTCATGCATAAATCAGCATTAACCACTAATTCACAGGCAGAGAGAAAAGCATGATTTTTAAGCAGAAACAAGGAATGGGCTGCCCAGAGAGGGGGTGGAGGCCCCATCCCTGGAGTCCTTCAAGGTCAGGCTTGCTGGGGCTCTGAGCAGCCTGCCCTAGGTAGAGATGTCCCTGCTGGTGTAGGGAGGTTGGACCAGACGACCTCTAGAGGTCCCTTCCAGCCTCAAACATTCTCTGATTCTGAGGTGGCCAGTGGGCTTGAGTAAATCACAAGCCACTTATATGAGCCTATCGTTACTTTTTGCACACTAGGAAACAGCAGCAAGAAATCCCATTAAAGGCTTCACAGGCTCCCTTGGTTCCTCCAACCTCCCCCCTCCTGAACCCCAGCTCCCCAGGCAGGAGTACAAGAGATGCAGGGATGCTAAACCAAGGCTGCACCAGCACGGAGAGATTCAGCCCTCAGCCTGCATCACTCATTACCTCACCTGGCTTCATCACCCCGTGGTCTTGCTTACAAAGCAACTGGAAGATGGATGGTGCACCTCGAGACAAGAGGGAGAATTTCTCAGATGGCTTCCCAGAGACCCCTTTTGTACAGGACACTTAAATGCTTGTGCTATGGGAGGGGGGAAATTCAGAGCAATGAGGCTCCTGAACACCTCTGCCCTGGCAAGTGCATGTGTGGGATGGAGCGATCCAGCTCTTCTTCAACATCTCCCCCCTGTGGCACCAGCGATGTTCACAGAGCACTTTGTGCAGCACAACCCACACTCAGCAATGAGCTACAGGGGCTGCCAGGGCTGCTGACAAGGGTGAGATGCTCTGTTGTAAATTTGCACCTTACTGGGCACCAACTTTCTTCTGCCTTAATTTGGGTTTAATTCACACTCTCCTTCCTCCTGGCTCTAGCCCACGTGTCATGCCAGGGCTCAGTGCTCTCCCTTTCCATAGAAATAATGTTGGTATATTTGAAAGATCAGGTAATTCCTTTATGTGAGCTCTTTATTTACATGGAATACACATTCAGAGCCTCCACATTTAGGAGAGTAAGTGCTGCGTGCTTGAAATCTAATAAAAGTTTGAGTTGGGTGACTGAGTAGCAAATTACTGAATTTTCCACAAGAGCCAGACTCCAAACACTGGAGTGGAGGTGAAGTGCACAGAGCAGGTCAAAAACTACCAGCATTTCAACAAAATAGTTAATTAAATTCAAATAACAAAAGAAAAAAAATCATAGTTTCCTTATAATGAAAATTTCCATGTAACGTTTAACTGGTAGGAAGAGAGGCTAATTCCATTTATATTAATATTAAACCAGCAGTTTTACTTTTAGCTTAATCACTGAGTAACCAAGTTACCAGAAGAATGCAGAGTATCCAGCAATTACCACACAAACACGTCTGGGGCTGAATCCTGACACTGCACCATTAAAATCCATGGAGATTGTCCCGAGAGTCCCATGGCAGGGGAGTCAAGGATATAAAAACTGACACACGATTACATGTTAATTGGTCCCAATCCCATTCGTGGTTCCAGTCCCACTCAAAGCCTTTTAATTCATGGAAGAGTTGGGCAGAAATGATAGTACCAATTATTGCTAAGAGGTACCAAGGTGCATTACTTGATATTTATTATTAACAGCATCTTTTAAAGCAATTTTCATCCTAAGGATCTCAAAGCTTTTACACATTAATTAATGAAGAGCCTCACATGATTGCTGTGAAGTAGGCAAATATTATTCCCAACTTGCCCATAAATGAGGAAGATGGGAATTAAATTACATCCTTACATTTACACAATAGATAAAAGACTTTTCCCCAGCAAGGGGAGGAGCAGATCTTACGTGATGTCGGGGTCTTGCCACCTGTGAATCCATCACTTTGCTTGGAAAATTGGAGTCCAGAGGAAAACCTACAGTTTGCTAAAGCTCTGTGAAATTAAATCAGACAGAGTGTGTTTAACACGGAGGCTTCCACAGGAAAGCAGCTTAGCCCGTGGCCTGGAAGGAGTTAAGGTATAAAGGATTACAACATCTGGACACGATCTGCTGCCAGGGTTAACTCGCGTGGCTGCTTGGAATATTTTCCCTGTTTCCAGTGGGAAGAGCAGAGCAACAGCCTCTTCCAAAACCCCCCTCTTCCAGTTGAGTTTGCTTGCAAAAAACCAAGGCAGCTTCTGCTTGCAAAACGAGCTCCCTCTCCAGCACCCAGGCATGAATTCAGAGAAATAGCTTCATTTTGATCAAGCAAGTGCTTAGAGCAACTGTTGATGTATGGGGGAAGAACACAAATGCTCACCGAGCCATTAAACATTTATTAGTCATTCCAAGACAAAAATACAAGCGTGGAGCTTGGCTGGCCCACAGCTCCCAGCTGAGCCCAGCTCTGATGACCCCTGAGCACACAGGTTGGAGGGAAAGTTCACAGCTGACTCCAGAGAAGTAATTGCTTTGTGATGGAGCTCGTGGGCTTCCTCATGGCTTATTATGGTCGCCCGGCACTGATGGACGTTGTTTGGGGGCTTAGTGGTTGGGTTTTTTCCTTATTTGTTAACTAGAAATGGAGCAAGAGACTCTCCAGGCAGAAGAAANTCCTTCTCTGGAGATGTTTAAACCCC
This sequence comes from Brachypteracias leptosomus, assembly GCA_013401335.1. Taxonomy (NCBI): domain Eukaryota; kingdom Metazoa; phylum Chordata; class Aves; order Coraciiformes; family Brachypteraciidae; genus Brachypteracias; species Brachypteracias leptosomus. Next base: position 10,694 of record VYZX01009221.1, on the reverse strand, counting down.
CCTGTCCGTGTTCCTGTGTGACCTGCTCTGGGTGCTCCTGCTCTGGCAGGGGGGTTGGACTGGATGATCTTTGGAGGTCCCTTCCAAGCCCTGACATTCTGTGATGCTGTGATATTGGTGGGAATAAAACATGTTTTCCTGAGCCTTCATGTCCTTGCCTCGTGCAGAAAGCGCTTCCTGAGCTCGGAGTGAAGCTCACCAGGATTCTGTTTCATTTGTTGGCTGCACAATTGGGGTTATCTTCTCCTAGGAACTGCAAATCTGCATTGCTGATGGACCGCAGCGATAGCAGATACACTCTGGTCTCCCCTAATTGCTGCTTGTACATTTATGAAGATACTTTTCGTTTATCTCCCATGAACTCTAATTAAAGCTTGCAGAGCTCTCACACACACACCCCACTCATGAATATACATCATGGTTTAAGTGACACAAAACTGCCATCTTCTTTTCTTGGGTGCTCCACAGGACCCTGCATCTGAAACGCCCTGTCCTGGGCCAGCTGCTCAGGGGAGAGGGAGTTTTTTGTGGGTGAAGGAGTCAGAGAAATTGGAATTTTGGAATTATCTGGTTATGAGCTTGAATTCCAATATCCACTGTCTGCAGAGAACTGCCTGTAGAGATCACAGAATGTCAGGGGTTGGAAGGGACCTCTGGAGATCATCTAGTCCAACCCCCCTGCCAGAGCAGGCTCACCCAGGGCAGGTTACAGAGGAACATGTCCAGGAGGAACTTGGATCTTTTATGCATTTTCTCTTTTAATCACTCTTGGTTCCCCTCTGCCTTAAGGAAAGGTGTCTATCTTTCCTCAAGTGCCATACCCCTTCATATATACACACCCACACATATATATATATATATATATATATATATTTCTCCCTCTCAGAAGCATGGTGCTGAGCTGCTGCTATACAACATCCAATTCCAACCTCTCCACTGGCATGACCATTCTCTCCTGCTGACCTCCATCCCATCATGAAAACATAGAAGTCAACACTCATTTATAAACCATTAAATGAAGAGCAGACCTGTTCAGAATCTGACTCCTGCACCCTTTAAACATGAGGTTGTGCTCTCCTGTTTGTACAAATGAGTTTGTTATTATTTTTTAAGGCTTCTGCTCTTGCAGGGCTGCAGATATTGGAGGCATTTCTGAGCTTTCAACTGCAATATCAAACCTAACTCAGAATAATGAACATTTTCCAGCGCCAAAGGAGAGCAAGATGAGAAAAGAGAGAATAAAATCAGAACCAGCCCAACATTGCTGTGCTGAAACATCTTGTACCCAAGGCATCACCACCAGCTCTGGTCTTACAGGGCTTGGGTGGCAGCAAATGGGATGTTGTTTTTCAGTACCATTACTTAGTGATGTAAGTATTTTGTTGCAGTGATGGTGGGCAAGAGAAACCATCCTCTGCATGGTCCCACTTGAGGTGTCTTCCTATCAAGGTTTACTGGCATGGCATCCACTGGACTTAGAAGAGTCTCTGTTAACCCCTTTCCTCTCCCAAATGGGAAGAGAAAAGGAATAAGGGAAGCTTCAGGATTAGAAAAGAAAACTAACCAGCTTTAATGAAAATGGACATGTTCCAGCACGTCCAGATCTTTCTTGTCCTAGGGACTCCAGAACTGGACACAGAGCTCCAGGTGGGGTCTCAGGAGGGAGGAGTAGAGGGGCAGAATCCCCTCCCTGCCCTGCTGGCCACGCTGCTCTTGCTGCAGCCCAGGATACGATGTGCTGATAACTTCTGAAAGTGCAGTTGCTGAGAAGAGACTGAGCAGAATTAGTTCTGCTCTAGCTCAGAGCAGGACAGGCCCCCACTAGACAGTTTTTTATCCCCTCCAAGTCCTGCTTCACTGCCAGGCTCAGCTCACTTAAGCTGACCTTCTCACTGCATCCCTGCAAGACAGCGACAGTCTCCTCCTTGACTTGGAAATTGGTTTTTTTCCACTGCCCCCAGCTCTACACAACAGAACAAAGCACAGTGAGACCTGCACCACGCTCTGCACCACATGGGCAAGGAGCAAATGGAGACATCCCACGATGCAGGGATGGCAGGAGCCTCAGCAACAACCAGCATCCACGTGTGAGGGACCAGGGGAATTGAGATTCTCCTCGTGATGTGAGCAGTCATGTTCTGTAGGGATAAGGATTAAAACATCCAAGATGTCTTTTTCTTTGCAGTCCCAGGGGAGGAGGGCAGCAGAGGCTGGCCAGGGTACAGCTGTAGCTAAGTGACCACAGTGACCCCCTGATGACAACCCTGCCAAGCAGCAACACTGAAAAACGTGCGGCGACAACTCCTCTTACTCAGCATCCAAGCACCAGCTGATCACCAGGGTTGGGGTCAGACAGAGGAAAACACTGGACAAAAAATGCTCCTGTTGCACCAGCTAAACACTGAGGGGCTTGTTGGTGCCATGGGGCCATGCTGGTGAAGGACAGATGGGTCAAGAGTTGGAATTACAACAAGAATAGGCTGGAGCACCTCTCCTATGAGGACAGGCTGAGAGAGTTGGGGTTGTTCAGCCTGGAGAAGAGAAGGCTCCAGGGGGGACCTTAGAGTGACCTTCCAGTACCTGAAAGGGCTGATAGGAAGGCAAGAGAGGATCTGTTCTCAAGGGTTTGTAGTGACAGGATGAGGGGTGATGGTTTTAAGCTAGAAAAGGGGAGATTTAGGTTGGACATTAGGAAAAAGTTCTTTAATATGAGGGTGGTTGATCACTGGAACAGGTTGCCCAGAGAGGTGGTGGAGGCCCCATCCCTGGAGACATTCAAGGTCAGGCTTGATGGGGCTCTGAGCAACCTGACCTGGTTAGAGATGTCCCTGCTTCTTGTAGGGGGGTTGGACTAGATGACCTTTGGAGGTCCCTTCCAACCCATAACATACAATGATCCTATTCTATGAATCAGCCATAAATACCAGGTCAGCATGGACTTGCTGCAAGGCAAATTTTTTAAATATCTGGAATAAATATCCAGATTTAAATATCTGAAAATAAATGAAATCTAGGTACTCAGAGAAAAAGTATCTTCAAACCCGTATTGGCTTTTCCTTTACTATCAGCAGACCCCTGAGTATGGTTTGAACCATACGGGGCTTTTGGCCTCTTCAGTCATGCATCAGAGGTTGCACAAACCCCATTATTTTCCTCAATTTATACACAATAAGGAAATTTTTGCTGTCACTTAATTCAGTAGTAAGTGGCATCACACATTTCAGAAAGTCTCTATCTTTCATTAGACACGGACACAGCATGTAGAATCATAGAATTGTCAGGGTTGGAAGGGACCTTAAAGATCATCCAGTTCCAACCCCCTGCCATGGGCAGGGACACCTCCCACTCCATCAGTTGCTCACAGCCCCAGCCAGCCTGGCCTTCCAAATGTCCAGGGATGGGGCTTCCAGCACCTCTGTGGGCAACCTGGGCCAGTGTCTCCCCACCCTCCTGGGCAACAACTTCTTCCTAATGTCTCATCTCAATCTCCCCACCTCTAGTTTTGACCCATTCCCCCCACTCCTACCACTACCCGACAAACGCAAAAGGCCCTCCCCAGCTTTCTTGTAGCCCCCTTCAGATGCTGGAAGGCCACAAGAAGGTCCCCTTGGAGCCTTCTCTTCTCCAGACTGAATTACAGGCAACGAACAGTGAGCCCAAGGTAGCACATCCAGGAGGATCACAGCTCCTCCCAAGCCCCACCATTCGTGGGTGACTAAGGGTGCACAGAGCTGTGCTGGCAGACAGCAGCAGGCACGTTCCAGCTCTCCTTTTTTAAGGGTTATCTTTGATCTCCCCTCATTATACAGCACATCATTCTCCAAATAAATTGAGCTCCTAGAGGCAGTCCACAAATCAATTCTTCCTGTCCCCAGCGATGAAAAGAGGCAGAGACTTGTCAGATAGTGTGTTTAGGGACAGGTGCTGCAGAGCAGGCTCATGGAACACATGCTAATGATGTCATTAGACACAACACGGCCCTTGATGGAGCTTGCTGGGTTCTCTGTTTTATCTTCTCCTGTGATAGAAGTGAGAGTCTTTTCTGCTCCTTTTCAGATGAGGCCTAGAGGGATCATTAGATGTGTTGCTGGCTTGGAAGTGGCTGAGAAGATTTCTGCTTATGGAAATGGGATGGCAAGATTGATGTAAAAAAAATACAAATTGTGGAGCAGCAAGTTTGGCTTTCAGGCTTTCCCCTAAATACATCCTGAATTTACCAGAAGCTTTTTTCCCAGCCAAACCAGCTTAGGGAATGTGAACCCTGATATACACTGACACCAATTGACAATTGCATTTTGATAATATTCCATAATAGAGAATCAGCACCAGATTCACTCTGTACAACTCCCTGAAAGAAGGTGGCAGGGAGATGGGTGTTGGTCCCTTCTCCCAAGTCACAAGAGGAAATGGCCTCAAGTTACATCAGGGGAGGATTAGGTTGGACATTAGGAAAAACTCCTACTCCAAAAGGTTTCTCAAAGACTGGCCCAGGCTGCCCAGGGAGGTGGTTGAATCACCACCCCTGGATGTATTTAAAAGCCCTCTAGATATGGTGCTCAAGGATATGGTGTAGGAGTGGCCTGGAAGAGATAGATCATGGTTGGACTTGATGATCTTAAAGGTCTTTTCCAACCACAGCAGTTCTGTAATTCACCCAACCTTCTGTAATTCACCTAATATCTATTTCTGCATCCTCCAAAACACATCAGTGTGCTGAGGATGCCTTCAGAACTCAAATTGAATTATAGAATCACAGAATCATAGAATGGTTTGGGTTGGAAGGGACCTCAAAGATCATCTCATTCCAACCCCCTGCCATGGCAGGGACACCTCCCACTAGACCAGGTTGCTCCAAGCCCCGTCCAACCTGGCCTTGAACACCTCCAGGGCTGGAGCATCCACAGCTTCCCTGGGCAACCTGGGCCAGGGTCGCCCCACCCTCACAGTGAAGAATTTCCTCCTACTTTCTAATCTAAATCTCCCCTCATCATTGCTGATAACAGCAGTGAAAAACATAACTCCAAGAGATCATTTTCTGTCTCCTTGTAGCTGATGTCAAAGCACTAATGGAGGATTGTTGTGGTTTCCTCACCTCCTGAAATTGCTCCTTGCAGGGAGGAAAGGGTGAAATTGGAAGGGGAAAAGCTGGGAAGCCAACGGGGCTTTGACAGGTGTAGCTTTTACTGAGCTGCTTGTCTCGCTTGCAGCGTTACTGGTGTGTTAGCACTGAGACAGCACAGGGACATTGTTGGCTTTTTTGTTTTAGGGGACCAAGAAATTTTTAATCTAAGATGAACCTCTCTGTGTTTGTAGCTGAGGTCTGCAATGTTTGGGTTTTTTAAAGAAAAAAAGAATCAGAGAATGGTTTAGGTGGGAAGGGACCTCAAAGATCATCTCATTCCAACCCCCTTCCATGGCAGGGACACCTCCCACTAGACCAGGTTGCTCCAAGCCCTGTCCAACCTGGCCTTGAACACCTCCAGGGATGGAGCATCCACAGCTTCCCTGGGCAACCTGGGCCAGGGTCTCCCCACCCTCACAGTGAAGAATTTCCTTCTCATTTCCAATCTAAATCTCCTCTCTTCCAGTTTGAAGCCATCACCCCTTGTCCCATCCAACAGGCCCTTGTGATAAGTCCCTCTGGTTATTGAAACCAAGACCAAATCCTCCCTCCCTTTTCCTCCTGGTGATACTGACATGACTCACTCGCCTGAAAATAAAGGTCCTGGGGTTTTGCTCCTGAAGCTCGGTCTGCTAAAAGAGCAGATGGTGGGAAGTGTTTAACTAGCCAGCAAAACATTGCAACAACATGGTCAGTTTGTGCCACAGACCTCAGTAGAAAATAAGAATTATTTTTAAAGGTCAGATGCTGAAATAACACTTCTCTGCTACTGGTTCTGCAGCTATTATCACAGCAGCTGCCTCGGGAAGACAACGGAAGAAAGACTCTGAAGAAAAGATTCTAATGTGAAAGAGCTCAAGAATTATATTTTTTTCTACATGAGAAAAGGAACAGAGGCTAATATAAAAAAAAACCCCAAAGCTAAAGAGCTGGTGGGATTTTGAATGGCTAAAAGTTAAGTCATGTCAAGTAGGTTTTTCCTTTTTCTTGAAAACTGAAAGACTTTCACCTTCGATGATTTATTCACAGGATCCCAGTGTCAAGCTTTAAGGGCTTATGGTGGTGACAACTCAAATATTCAGATATTTTCCAACGAAAAGCAGGGCAAAATCCTCTACCCAAACTGGTATCAACTTCCAGCACTATCTACAAACCTGTCTTGGTAGACACTTGCTAAAAGTTTGTTCCACCAGTTAATGAGATGGAGCCATTTTATTCAGAGTAAAGTGCCAGAACACCAGATTTTAAAGAAAAAACCTCCTAAATGTAAATAAAAGGGTTCTTCCCCCTGTGATTTTTGGGCAATGACCATTATTTTAACAACCTATTCTAGAAACTACCACCAGGTTTATTTTCTGTCTTTACCTAAGAAACAAATTAACCCCTGAGAGGAGAAGCAATTGAATATCTCTCCATCCTCACACTCTCAAGCCTAGTCAATAACTGAAATCCAGTCCCACTTAAGCCAGGTGCTAATCTTGTTCTTAAATCACCATCTGGGGTATGTTTCCACTGGAAAAGCCCAGTCCAAACCAAATGACTGTCTCTGCATCTACTCATTCCTTCTACAACAACACCCAAGAGGGCCCCGACGATAAATCACGACGTTCAGGAACTGAGTGGGAATTCCTCCCAAAGAACTTAAAATCCACTTGAGGTAAATTAAACACTTTAGGAAATAACTAAATGCACTGAACTTCCAGAAAGCTTGGCTAGTAGGGTCAGGCACCCAGAAAAATGACATGTGTTCTCTTCTACTAGAAAGAATATTACACTACATCCAAGGCTGATGTTCGTGCCTGGATGCACCTTCTCAACTCATTAGACAAATTGCTTCAGCAAAGTGCTGGCTCTGAGCTGATGCAGATGACTCAGCCTCAGCTGTTTTGTACCTTCTGCTCCACACCAGTTAAGTCTCTCACAATAGCAATTAGAAAGAGCAAAACAGAACAAAAAGTAATTTAGGCAGAGCGAGGAGGGGAGATTTAAAGTTTGAAGGTATCACGGATTCGCGTCACGTGTGTCTCAGAAGCCATAAATCCTGCTTAGGGAAATGTCTCAGGAAAAAAACCCCACTTCTAGGCTATAAAATTCCACCTCTGAGGATTATAAAACAACATGCACAGAGCAAACATCCTTTCCAAGCATAATAGGACTGTCAGGAATGATTGACAGCAATGACAATCTATCATAGGCTGCTGTATCCCCGCGGTAGCATCCTGCACGGGGCTGTCTGACAGGAGGGAAATTGTTTATTCATTCCTATACCATGTGGAACATGTCATATAGGATAAATGCACCTTTTCTTCCCATTTGCTTTTATGCACCCACATTATCTAAGTACACCTTTTAGTCCATATAACACTATTTCAATTCCCTCTCAGCTTTCTCCCCGCTCTCAGCTCTGCTATGCAGATGATGACTTGCTAAGTGCTGTTGAGGTGCCTTTAGACCTCCAGACTGATGGCAGGAAGATGCTGCAAACCTGAAACAAGTAGGAAAAATGAGCAATCTGGATGAAAGCTCCAACCTCCCCTTGGAGGGAAGGTGAGGGCCCCTTTCCAGCCCTGCAGTGAGTGTGTGGGTCAGTGAGCAACCTCTCCAGCCGGGTGTTTTCATGATGAGGAAATCCTATCTGGGGTGGGTAATGGATGGAGACCACCGAGGTCAAGAGATCCTGCAGATTGTAATGACTTGTATTAAATCACTCTCTTCCTCAGGCAGAATTTGAGCTGACAGCCCATTGCTGGGAGACTCCTCACAGCTTATTACCTGTCCCCACCCGCAGTTTAATTGTGCTGACGGGGCTGACACATCAGCAGCCACCTCTTGGCTGGCCCACTCTGCAGCTCCCAGCACCAGGCTCACTCTCACCCTGCCAACACTACTTCAGTTGACACCAGTAACACTCCTGGAGGCAGGAGGAATGAAAAATATTCAAGGTAACGCCTCATTCTCCATGGAGGAAGCCCTATTGTGTATGGGAGATGAGATGATTTATTTTTTTTCCTATTAAAGAGCTCTTTGGAATCATAGAATCATTTAGGTTGGAAAAGAACTCTAGGATCATCAAGTCCAACCTTTGTCCAACATCTCCCTGACCCCTAGACCATGTCTTGAAGCACCACATCTACTCGTTTGTTGAACACCTCCAGGGATGGGGACTCTATTCTGTGTTTACCAACCAGTGATCTCCATCATGACAAATTTCTCCTGTCACTCCTGGCATGATTGCTTGTACACCACTGCTGAAAAAACTGAGGTGTGAAAACCAGGGGAAAGTTGAATAAATTGACAAAACAGATGGGAGAAAGAGGTTCTTCCTAGAAACCAAGGGAGAAATAAATATGGTCTAATCTTTGTAGCCTTCCTCTGGAGCCTCTCCAACAGGACATAGTCCTGTTGGAGAGGTTTCCAGACGAGCCCATGAAGATGATTAGAGGGCTGGAACATCTCTCCTATGAGGACAGGTTGAGAGAGTTGGGGTTGTTCAGCCTGGAGAAGAGAAGGCTCCAAGGAGACCTTCTTGGGGCCTTCCAGTATCTGAAGTGGACCTACAGGAAGTCTGGGGGGGGATTTTTACAAAGGCCTGTAGTGATAGGATGAGGGGTGATGGGTTCAAACTGGAAGAGAGGAGATTTAGATTGGAAATGAGAAGGAAATTCTTCACTGTGAGGGTGGTGAGACCCTGGCCCAGGTTGCCCAGGGAAGCTGTGGATGCTCCATCCCTGGAGGTGTTCAAGGGCAGGTTGGACGGGGCTTGGAGCAACCTGGTCTAGTGGGAGGTGTCCCTGCCATGGCAGGGGGGTTGGAATGAGATGATCTTTGAGGTCCCTTCCAACCCAAACCATTCTGTGATTCTATGAAGGGTCTGGGCTGATGCTCAGGAGCGTGGACTCCACATTCTGGCTATCAGCAAATACAGCTGTGAAGCCCTGAGCAGACTCCCCAATGACTCTGTGCTGTGGTTCCTCTTCTCCACCTTGACAAGCATCCTTCTTACTTTGCCCTCTCAGTGACACATTGCTGGGTGTGGGGACCTTCACAGCCCGATGCCCATGGTCCCCAGCACAGCCTGCTCTAAACACACTCCCAGCGTTTTGCCAAGTGGAAAACTCTGCTTGATTGGTTCCATGATTCATCTTAAGCCAGAAAAAATGACCCGAGATCCAAGTTAGAGCTGCTGTGGATCTGAAACCTTTGCCTCAGCCACATCTCCTGGCCTGCTGGTGTCCAGGCAGAGACATTTGTACAGTTTCTCTCCCCAGCACAAAGGCAGCAGCACCATCCCCACAGGCTCTGTTTTCAAAGCAGATTAATGGTGCCAGAGAAGTGAGAAATGCCCAATAACCGTCCCCTTTGATCAGTCCCTTCTGGTGCCTGAGCAGCCCAGCTCATTTCTGCCCAACATTTCAAGCTGGATGTTCTCTCTCCAAATTATCCACCAGCCAAAGGCAGGTCCAGGCCAAGAGAGGAGGAAAGGGAGTAAAAGGGCCAAGCCCTGGATTTCAGCTTCTCTTTCCACAGAGCCCTGCACAATCAATCTTGTTTAGAGCTGCAGGGCTCCATCTTCCTATAAAAAACACAAGCTGGGAAGGAATGAGATCAGGTGTGGAAGGGAAATAATTGCACTGGAGGTATTTTTTCCTCCCGTGTAATTAGAGCCACAGGGCACTCTGCAGCCAGGGTTAGTGTGCACTTTATATGCACACACCAGTGGGGAAATTCCTCTTTAGGCAGCTTGCTGCCAGCCTTGTGCTTCTTTCATTCCTCAGAGGGTTTATTTCATTGGGGTTTTTTTCTGTATTTGGTGTTGTCACCTGTTTAGTCCCATCCCTTTACTCACCACCACCATTTCCTACCTTGTCATCCTTCCAACCTGAAAAGCTCAGGGAAAAAACTGTCCTGTCCTTTCTGGGAAGGGGTCCAGGAGCATCACGAGGGTGCAGGAGCACTTGACATTTCCCCGTTGTTATCAGCACTTCCTCAATCAGTCACTATCACAGGCACTGCTTAATATGCATTCAGGACAGCTGATAAGTAGGGAAGCAATTCCGAGGTGCTAAAAAAAGAATTCCTGCACAAGGGGATTATCAATAGGTCCCTTTTTCTCCCCATATTTAATCTGCCTGCAGGATCTGCCTGCTCTCCTGCCTGACTCCCCAGAGCTGTTCCCACCTGCAGCACAGGCTGTGGGAGCAAACCCAAACCCACAACCTAACCCTTCATGTTCTCCATGACATTGCAGCAGCTTTCCATCCCTTGGTTTGGGGTAAAAGGAGGTGACATCCTAAAGTGACATGACCACCATACTCATAGAGAGGAAACCCAGAGCACAGTTCTCCTGGTGTTTGCTCACACTGCACAGCCTCCAAAGCCAGGATGCAAAAATATCCAATATTAAAATATACTCATCACTAATAGGAGGGACTCCCAGGCCACTTCTTGCATGCAACAGGATCCCTGCTAGCCAGCTCTGGAGTTCCCAACACAAGAAGGACATGGACCTCTTGGAGCATGTCCAGAGGAGAGCCATGAAAATGATCACTGGACTGGAGCATCTCTCCTACAA
>VYZX01009220.1:0-66277 GCA_013401335.1 Brachypteracias leptosomus | reverse complement strand
ATCTCCCTTATGAGGAACGGCTGAGGGAGCTGGGTCTCTTTAGCTTGCAGAAGAGGAGACTAAGGGGAGACCTCATTAATGTTTATAAATATATAAAGGGGGAGTGTCACGAAGATGGAGCCAGGCTCTTCTCGGTGACAAACAATGATAAGACAAGGGGTAACGGGTACAAACTGGAACACAGGAGGTTCCACTTAAATATGAGAAGAAACTTCTTCTCAGTGAGGGTAACAGGACACTGGAACGGGCTGCCCAGGGAGGTTGTGGAGTCTCCTTCTCTGGAGATATTCAAAACCCGTCTGGACATGTTCCTGTGTAACCTCATCTAGGTGATCCTGCTCCGGCAGGGGGATTGGACTAGATGATCTTTTGAGGTCCCTTCCAATCCCTGACATTCTGTGATTCTGTGATTCTGTGACTTCAGTCCAAAGGAGGTTATGTTGTGTAAAGGACACTGGTGATGGAGTGAAGTCAGTGTGATGTGCAGCTGGTATACCTGGAACTGTAGGTGTGGCTCTGTTGACCACCTTATCTTGAGAGAAAGAGATGATACTCTGTGTTTAAAAAAAAATTTAAAAAAAATCTGGCTACCTTTGTAAGAACAACAGGAACTTGAAGGAAATACCAAGGTAGTTAATTGACACCGAAATGTAATTTAAAAGCAAATAATGCATGTTTGTGGCATGTTAAAATAAGCCATGTCATACCATGATATTTAGTGGTCCATCAGCTGTTATTCAGATGTTTAACTCTGATGCCTCAAGCCTTATCGAGTTTCCAGATTGTCTACTAGTGGTGGTGGGGGGAGAGAAGTGCAGTAAGAGGCTTGATTTTTTTGTTGAATTTTGTGCTGCTCACTACAAGAGACATTGAGGGGCTGGAATATGTCCAAAGAAGGACAATGAAGCTGATCAAGGGTCTAGAGCAGAAGTCCTGTGAGAAACAGCTGAGGGACCTTGGGTTGTTGAGTCTGGAGAAAAGGAGTCTCAGGGGAGACCTTCTTCTTGACAACTCCCTGAAAGGAGGTTGTAGAGAGGTGGGGGTTGGTCTCTTTTGCCCAGGAACAAGTGACAGGACAATGGAGGAGATGGCCTCAAGTTGCACTAGGGTAAGTTTAGGTTGGATATTAAGAGAAATGTCTTCACCAAAAGGCCTGGCCTAGGCTGCCCAGGGCAGTGGTGGAGTCCCCATCCCTGGAAGGGTTTAAAAGACATGTAGATGAGACACTGAGGGACATGGTTTAGTGGTGACCTGGCAGTGCGGGGTTAATGGTTGGACTTGATGAACTTGAAGGTCTCTTCCAACCAGAACAATTTTGTGATTTACAAGACTATTTGATACTCTCTTCCTGTAGTTTCTCTTTATCTATATTTGAGCACTTACATATATGTTTAAATTCTAATTTTTCCTAGCTGAGATGATTGACAAACTGACCTTGACGTTCAACCGTACCCGTCAAGCCGTCATTACCAAGGAGCTTATTGAGATCATCTCTGGTGCTGCTGCTCTGTGAGTACCTGTATAAATGTGAAACAGGAGTTGTTGCAAGTCGTGTCATGCCTGTTATGTCCTGCTTCAGTCAGTGGGAAAGGTCAGGGCACCTCAGTCCTGAAACCAAAGGGAAGATGATCCATGGGATGACTGAGATTTTTCAGCTTATGCAGCTCTACTAACAAGTGTGAAGTTTGGCAAACTTTTTTGGTTAGATACAGTAGATCTTTAGCCTCAACACCAATCCTTGCCTGAGCAGGCAGTGGTTTTCCTCCTTTTTGGCTTTTGAGTGGATTTCCCCTCTCCTCCTTATGAACTTGAAGGCTCCTATTCTGTCTGCTCGGGCAGCCCCATAGTGTTGGGCCGGGGGGAGCAACTTGGGTGAACTGGGAATACTGGTGGACAAGTTTAACCATGAGCCAGCAATGTGCTCTTGTGGCCAAGAAGGCAAATGGTCTCCTGTGGTGCATTAAGAGTGTGACCAGTAGATCAAGGGGGATTCTCAGGCCACATCTGGAGTATTGAGTCCAGTTCTGAGCTCCCCGGTTCAAGAGAGACAAGGAACTACTGGAGAGGGTCCAGTAGTGACAACTATGAAGATGCTGTGGGGACTGGAGCATCTCTGTGCTGAGGAAAGGCTGAGTACCCTGGGGCTGTTTAGCCTGGAGAAGAGAAGACTGAGAGGGGATCTTCTTAATGTTTCTCAAGATATGAAGGGCAGGTGTCAAGAGGATGGGGCCAGACTCTTTTCAGTGGTGCCCAGTGACAGGACATGGGGCAATGGGCACAAACTGGAACATGGGAAGTTCCATCTGACCATGAGGAAAAACTTTTTTGCTGTGAGGGTGGCAGAGCCTGGTCAAGGCTGCCTAGAGAGGTCGTGGAGTCTCCTTCTCTGGAGAGATTCCAAACCCACCTGGTCATGATCCTGGGTACCCTGCTCTGGGTGACCCTGCTTTGGCAGGGGTGTTGGATGAGATGATGTCCAGAGGTCCCTTCCAACCCCACCATGCTGTGATTCTGTGAAATACTTTTGGATAAATCATCTTGTGGTGATGTGCATTCAGAAGCTGTGAGCTTGGGGTTGGGGTTGGAAGGAGGAGGGAGTTTCAGAGTCTGTTGATACCAAATGTGTATTTTATTTCTAAATTCAGTATTTTGCTTATTTCCCTGAGAAAGTTTTGTTCAGGTGTGTCCTACAGGTTACAAATGTGTGGGCTCAGCCCACAATTTGTAACTGCCTGTAGCTAACGTGGGTCACATCTAAGGGTTAAAACTTTGTGCTATATTCAGATGCAAATAAAAGTGTTAATAACCTGTGTGCTACAGAACGCCTGGAACTGGCACCATGGGGCAGTTCTGTCCCATCTCTGCCATCAGAAATATCTGCCTCCTTTTGCCTGAATTTGCATGAGTTGCTTCCTAACCTGCTTGTTCTGTTTTTTTCTCATAATACCATAACCAGGGATTAATCGGAAAAAGCGGTTCAGCCAAACTCAAGAGGTAAAGTTATGAAATAGAAGCTAGTTTGTGTTTTAAAATGAATTAACGGAGAAAATCTTGCTGTCAAATGAGGTTGGAATGTCAGACATCCACATCTGGGAAGAGAAGGCTCTGAGGGGACCTTACTGTGGCCTTCCAGTATCTTAAGGGGGCTACAAGAAAGCTGGCGAGGGGCTTTTTAGGATGTCAGGTAGTGGTAGGACTAGGAGGAATGGCTCAAAACTAGAGGGGTATAGATTCAGATTAGATGTTAGGAAGAAGTTCTTCCCCATGAGGGTGGAGAGACACTGGCCCAGGTTGCCCAGAGAGGTAGTGGAAGCCCCATCCCTGGAAATTCTCAAGGCCAGGCTGGATGGGGCTCTGAGCAGCCTGATCTAGTGGGAGGTGTCCCTGCCCATGGCAGGGGGATTGGAACTAGATGATCTTTAAGGTCCCTTCCAACCTTGACAATTCTATGATTCTATGACTTCATTTTTTCTGTTTTTTTTTTTTTAATTATTATTATTTATTGGATTTATTTGCAATTACTTTTGAAATTTGTTTAGTGCCCCTGAGCTTATGCAGTGACTTAAAAATGTCTGTTAGATGTTGTGTCTAAAGAGGTTTCTCTAGCAATATATTTAAAAATTAAAGCTTCAAGGAGAAATAGACTTGATAGAAAGTTTTGGGGGGTGGGTGAGGAGTATTAGTGACTTGAAGTGTTCAGATTAGAGACAGTTTTAAATAAAGCACCAAATAATTAAAAGTGTTCTAATTTGCTTCCTTTTTCCTTCTAGGTGAAGAGGAGCTCTCCTGAGCACGTGGTTTAACCTGTCTGCATCTGTGTTAACGAGACTGCTCTGCCATTTTATGAAAAAGTGGTAAAGCCCTAGAAATCTGTAAATTCTTACAATAAACCACCAACGTGAAACAAATGTTCTTGGTTGTCTGTGGAGCAAATGTTCTTGGGGTCTAAGTATCTGGCTCTCACTTGGTTACTCTTTGAAATTTAAGGAAAGACATGGACCTGTTGGAGCAGGGCCAGAGGAGGGCTGTAAAGATGATCAGTGGGCTGGAACCCATCTGCTGTGGGGACAGGCTGAGAGACTTGTCTGGGGAGACCTCATTGAGGCCTTTGAATATCTGATGGGGGTCAGCAAGAAAGCCAGGGAGGGACTTTTCATGGGTGCTTGTGGCAATAGGATAAGGGGTAACGGGGTCAAATTGGAAGAGGGGAAGATTTAGATTAGAAATTAGGAAAAAGTTTTTCACTGAGTGGGATGAGACACTGGCACAGTTCCCCAGGGAGGTTACAGCCTCCCAGTGCCCCAAAACTGGATGTGTTCAAGACCAAGCTGGATGGGGCTCTGAGTAACCTGCTCTAGTGGCAGGTGTCCCTGCCCATGGCAGGGGGTTGGAACTAGATGATCTTTAAGGCCACTTCCAACCCAACCATTCTATGATTCTATAAAATGTGAAAAATAAAGAGTTTAAAGTGTCAGAAGGAACTGTCAGCAGTAGAAAGCTGCTGTCCTGGTAGACAAAACAAGAATATTGATGGACTTAGTGATGTATAGACAGAAATGGGGAGAGGGTTTGCAGAAGAGATATGAAGGGAATGGACATGACCTTGAGCTTCAAGCTACCCATGCATGTGACATGGGGACAGACATAAGCAGCCACTCTCAGGTCGAGTTGGACCTAAGTCTGGAGACCGCATAATCAAGTGCTAATGTGTTTCCTTGGAGGCAAATTGTTGATTTAATGGAGTGTTGATGGTCCCCTGCAGCCTTCTGGTGTCTACAGCAAGGTGTGCAATGGGGAAGGGAAGCAGTGCCATGACCTGAGGGGGGGATCTGAGAAAGGATAGGGACTGTCCTGGAGCAGATTTGCTACATGGTTAGAAAACACTTCTAATGACTTCTACAGAACCCTGGTTCTAATGCTGCTGCTGTTCAGAGCAGCAAATTGGTTGAAATGGATGAAACCAGGGAGTGCTGCAATGGGGGAAGACTAAGGAGCCCCTGGGTGTGGTGGCAGGGAAGCTGTCCCTGAGCTGTGCAATTCCCAGCTCTCAATCTGGGGCCTGGAATTCTTAAAGCATAATTTTTTTCGGACCTCTTTTAAATCACATTTTGCAGCTGCTGGGGATGCAGCCCAGGAGGACATTGGCTGCTGGGCTGCAAGCACACGGGGCCAGCTCAGTTCCAGCGTCTCACCCACCAGCACCCTCAGGTCCTTCTCCGCAGGGCTGCTCTCCAGCCTTTCATCCCGCAGCCTCCATTGATACTGGGGGTTATTTCAACCCAGCTGCAGGACCTTGTACTTGGCCTTCTTGAACTTCATGAGGTTCACATGGGCCCACTTCTCAAACTTGTCCAGGTCCCCCTGATGACATCCTGTCCCTCTGGTGTGTCAACCACACCACTCAGCTTGGTGTCACCTGCAAACTTGCTTGGGGTCCACTTGATCCCATTATATCATTGATGAAGATACGGATGATACTGGAACTAGATGATCTTTAAGGTCCCTTCCAACCCACACCATTCTAATATTTTATGATATTAAACAGCACTCGTCCCAGTAGGGACCCCTGAAGGGCACCATTTGTCACCAATCTCCATCTGGACATCAAGCCATTGACCACTACCCTCTGGCTGTGACCAGCCAACCAATTCCTCATCCACCAAACAGTCCACCCATCAAATCCACCTCTCTCAAATTCAGAAAGATGTAGGGAGGGACCCTATCAAAATCATTCATTTCCTTAGGAGCACTTGTGAAGTTCAACAAGGGCATGTGTGTTTTCAGTGTTCCAGAGCACCCAAAAAATTACATTTCTTTGTTGGAAAATGTGATGCCAGCTCAAAACTGCCCAAAGTCTCAACTAACTGAAGGGAGTGGGCAAAGAACATCCACCTGCCCTGCCAAACAAGGAGCTGCAGGACTTTGTCCCAGGTCCAGCTGCTCCTTCCTCAGGTCACAGAAGTGACAGGTACAAGAGACCAGGCTGTTTATTGACTAATCAGCACCCTAGTGACGGTCTAATAAATCAAAGAGCTAATTTGTGAACCAATTAACTTCTAATAATAGGTGGCTATTACTTACAATTCTGCCCTTCATTCTCTGATTAGCTACAGACAATTACCAAGTTAGTTTAGGACTTGTGGTATTAGTGACAACAGCTCTGCTGCTCCTCATCCCACCACTCACACCACTCAGGAACCATTATTGTTGTTCATGATTCCTCCTTTTTGCCACCACAGTTTCATCCTTTCCCTGCTGAGGTTTTTTTCCCCAAATAAACAACTTGCCCACGAACACTTTTACTTCATTGTTGCTGATTTTACTACATCTGTTCCCGAAGCTGATGTTTCCACTCCCCAGCTGATCTTGGTCTTACATATAATTATTTATATACCTGCCCAGATACAGGTGACCTTGTGAGGTTCTCCTTCCTCAAAAGATTCCCCCAAAACTTCCCTTCAGTTTGGCTCATACTGGCTCTTAATTATTTTTTTTGGTGGTTCCAAGTGTAAAAAACTGCAGCTGAAGAAGATAGAAGAGATTCACAGAAGTCTTCTTTTCCTTGGCTCTGAAGAATTATTGAAATTAGAAAGGAGAGAAGTGAAACAAATGAGCTTTTTTAAGCTGTAAAGGAGAAATATCCCCTGCAAGTCTCCTGGCATTAAAGTCAATTTTGTTTTAGAGCATCTTCAATCCAGCTCCTTCCTGTGTCCTTGAGAAGTCTCTTGACTGCCAAAGGATTCCATTATACTAAAATGTCCTCTCCCATTTCTCAGATTCCTGCTCCTGGGCTTCACTCAAAGGATTTACTGACAAGGTCCTGAGAGCAAACATTTGTTATCTGAGAGATGCGTTAGGTCCCATAGTGGAAGGGAAACCCAGCGACGGCTGCAGGGAGGGCTGACACCTGACTCCAGTCAGCTGAAAAGGAAAAAAACAATTAAAAATGAATCAAACAGGACTTCGGGTAAGCTGGTTTGGGCACGAATTTTCATCTTTCTGGCAACACGTGGCACTGCCGCTGGTTTGATGGATGCGCTGGGTTCTGCTCCAGCCCCTCACAGGCCGGGCCTCGCCGCGAGTCTGCGGAGCTGAGGGAGCAGCGACGCTGCCTCGTCCCCGGGGGAGCCCAGCCCAGGGCCCGCCAACCTCCAGCACCCCAGAGGGCCGCCTAACACCAACTTTTCCCGTAGGAAACGCCGATTTTGGTGGTTTTGGGGGGCTCATTCGACCCGCTCCGCGTCAGTCCCCTCCCGCCGCCGCCATCACCCCTCAGTCCCGCCCTCCCTGCCGATTGCAGAGCGCTCGATGCGGCGCGAAGGGCCCCGGCTCGATGCGCTCGGCGCTGGAGCGGTGCGGCCTGGCGGGGAGGCGCGGCGCCAAGATGGCGGCGGCGGCGGCGGGTTGTGCGTGAGCCTCCCTCGGCCCTCCCGGCCCAGGGCGGGCGGCGGCCCCGGGCGGCACCGCTCCGAGCCGAGCCGAGCCGGCATGTGCGAGACCTACTCGCGGTGGCTGCTGCGGGTGTCGGTGGCGCAGATCTGCCAGGCCCTGGGTTGGGACTCGGTACAGGTCTCGGCCTGCGACCTCCTCACCGACGCGCTGCAGCGGTCCCTGCAGGGGCTGGGCCGGGGCTGCCACCGCTACTGCGAGCTCTGTGAGTGCGGGCAGGGGGCCGGGGGACAGCGCTGCGGGGAGAGGGGCCGCGGCGGCGGAGGTTGTCGTTGCTGCTTGGGCGAACGGTCCTGGGGAGCCGGTTGTGGGGGGCCCTGCTTGAGGAGGGGTCTGGAGCGAGTGATCTCCATAAGTCTCTGTCAGCCTCGGCTGCTGTGTGAAGGGGGGGTGCGGAGCAGAGCTGTGGGCCGTGGGGAGAGGGGTGTGTGGGGAGGAAGGCTGTGGGGTAGTGCTGTGGGCCATGGGGAGAGGGGTCTGCGGGGAGGAAGGCTGTGAAGTAGCTCTGGGGAGGCGTGGGGTTGGCAGCTGTGGGGTGAGAGGCTGTAGGGCAGTGCTGGGGGGTGGTCGTGGAGATGTGGGCTGTGGGGCAGTGCAGGAGGGCATGAGGAGCTGGGCTTTGGGCAGCACTGGGGGTTGGGGGCAGTGGGTGTGAGTTTAGGAGAGACCAGGCTGTGAGGCTGTGTGGTGGTGGCGTGATGAGATGGGCTGTGGGGCATCTCTGTAGGGAGAGAGCATGGGGAAGTGATCTGTAACAGGGAGGTGAAGGCATGGGGGGGATAGGGCTGTGGTTCAGTGGGTGGGGGCTGAGAGGAAGAGAAGGGAAGCTGTGGGGCAGTACTGGTGCACAGGGGCCCTATTGTGAGGGAGAGGTGATCTATGGGGCAGTGGGTCTGGGGTTTGGGTGTGGGGGAAGAGTTGGGGCTGTGGACCTGGGGGAAACGGAGCTCTGAGTGGGTCTGGAGTGTGGAGAAGTGGGGCTGCTGCTCCCCTTTTTCTGGCTATAGCGTGGAGGGTACTAGGGGGTGTGTACAGGAGGGGAGATGGGACTTGGTGCTGCTGCTGGGGCTGTAGTGTTCTGAATCTGGGAGAGGGATGTACTGGGAGGGAAAGGCCAGCCAGCCTTCTTGCTGGGTGGCATGTGCATGAGGGGACATGATGCTGCTGCTGTGTTGTCCTGGCTCATCTCTGGGTCAGGATCTGTGCCCTGGTGGGGATGCTGAGGAGGTTGGGGAGTCCTGCTGCAAGTGGGGATGTGTGTATAGGGTCCAAGCTGCGGGCACAAGGGGAAGCACTGAAGCTGTAGGGCACAAGGTGTGATGTGAGAAGGTGGGAGGTGTTAACCCCATGGCTGGGGCTGCAGTGGGGTGTGTGTAAGGAGTGAAAAATGTAGCTGCAGTGCGTGAGGTCTGAGAGGTGTGCCTTGGGGGAGCAGAGTCACCTGTGTGAGGAGGGAGAGATGTGACTGGAAACACTGTTCTGGAGCTGAAGTGCTCTGGGTTTGGTGTATGTGTGTAAGGGGATGGTGGTTTGTGGGGCTGGAGGTGCTTGTGTGCAAGGGGAGATGTGGGGTTTTAGTGCTGGGGTGGGGATCCACACATACTCTGCTGTGTGGGGTCAGGGATGTGTGTGGATAGGGATGACATGGGGCTGTGGTGCCTGATGTCAGGGATGCACACCCTGGGAGTGGGCAGGGGGCTGTGCTGGGGCTGACGTGTGCCAGGGCAGGATGGGGCCCTGTATGTGAGGCTGGGGGGGTGTGTGTACAGGGGGAAGCTGTGGAGCTGGGAACATGTGTATGGGGCATGCGGGGCTGCCCTGTGTGAAGGCAGGGGTGCACTGGAGTGGTTTTGGGGGAGGATGGAGCTGTGATGTGTGGGATGTGGGAGGGTAACAGTGCTGCATGTGGGAGGTGTGGAGAACAGGAGGGATGGGGCTGGGGATAATTTTGGTGCACGTGGCATGAGGTGTGAGTGTCCTTGTGTAGATGCTGTGGGGGAGGTTTGGCTGGATCTGTGGGGAACTGGAGTTAGCCAACACTGCCATTGAGGTGGTATGTGCAGGAAGAGCTGGGAGTGGTGGTGGAGGGCAGGATGCCCAGGGCCTCATTGGATTTGAGGTGAGGCTGTGCTGGGGTGAGAGCATGAAAGGGGTGAGTTTACACCAGGGATGAGAAGAGAAACAAGAGAGGTCTGGGGGTCAGTATTAGGACTGCTGGCTGGGTCATGTGGGGGCATGGAGTGTGTGTGTCTGGAAGGGGCACCAAGTGTCACTGGGAGGTCTGGGAGTGCAACAGAGGATGAAGTTGGGTGTCTCATGGGGTTGTCTGTGTCCCTGCAGAACCTGCAGTGGAGATGCAGAGGGGGTGTGTGACCTGCGGGTTCCTGCAGAATATGAGGTGTGGGAGGGTGGGATGTCCCTTGCTTGCTGGGTCAGTAATGCTGACTGGGTGGATGAGAAGGTGTTAGGGGTCTGCTGGGTGTGGGAATGTCACAAAGGGGGTGTCAGTGTCCTGTTGGGTCAGGGAGGGTGTGGGGGGAGAGGAAGGCTGTCAGGGTCACTGCAGACTCTGAACACAGGGAGTGTTGTGGGGGATGTGGAGCAAGGCTCAGGCTGTTGGTGTGGTTGGAGGGTCCCAAGTCTATGTGCAGAGGCCTTTGCTGCCCTATGAGTGGGACAGGGGAGTGTGTAATGTGGCCAGGAGGACAGCAGTGATGTATGAGCAGAGATGGGGCTGACAGTGCTGCTGCTGGATCTGTAAGGACTGGGAGAGGACCTAAAAAGGGTGGAGAGGCTGGATGGTGTGAGGGTACCATGTAGGAATGAGTCCAGGCTCTGTGTGAATGGAGAAACAGGGCTGCTTGTGCCTCCTGTACCAAGAGGGACTTGTTCCCTGTTATCCCTTCCTTCGGTGTGCTGGGCAGCTGTAGGGTTGTGGACTGCTTCTGTGTCTGTGTGTACTTGTGGAGGGGGAGGTCCTGGAGAGCCCCTGGGGCAGAGGTCAGAGCTGCTGCGGGGAAGGCATTTGGAGGAAGAAGGGGTTGGAGCTGGGGTGGATAATGTGATTGCTCGCCTGAAGTGCTGAGTGAGGAGAAGGTGACTCACTGGTGGTGGATTTGAGGCTACCTTAGCCACCACCAGGTCAGAGAATGTGCTGAGGTCATGGGAGAGGTAACAGGGATGGCAGCCCTGGAATGCGTCAGTGGAAACCTTCACCAGCCCTTCTGTCAGCTAGTGAGTGTCACAGCTGTGGGTGAGAGGAGCATTAGAGGCATGTTGCTGCCAGCTGGTGGTGGATGCAGCCTCAAGATCAGAGAACTGTGGAGCCTGGGGGCGTTGGCTTCCTCCACAACAGTGAATTGGAGAGTGTGTGGAGCAAGGACCTGTGTGTCAGGAGCAAAACATGATTGGCTTGGTTGGAAGAGGAGCAGCTGTGGCCTGAAGGTGCTGTGCCCTTCAGGTGATTGTACCCCTGTACTTCNATGTGGCACTTTGAGACATGATCTAGGGATCAGGGAGATGTTGGACAAAGGTTGGACTTGATGATCCTAGAGGTCCTTTTCAACCTAAATGATTCTATGTTTCTATACTCGTGGTCATGTTCCTCCTCTGAAGCAGAAGTTCTCACTGCTGCAGTGATGCCCAGTGAAAGCAAAATGATGAGCTGAACATACCTGATACTGCTTCATCATTTCAGGAATAATTGAGGTCCAGTCTGGCACTGCTGGAGTAACTGATCTTAGGAGGAGCTCAGTGATGTTTCTGCAAACTCTTTGAGTTCTAGCTTAAATAGGCTTCGTCATACAAGCTTTCTCCAAATTTGAGAACAAGTTGGGTGTGAGGCTGTGTATGGTTAGTCTGGAACTGGGGCTGTGTGATATTAAACCACCTGTAAAAGTCTGTATCTCAATCCAAACAGAAATGATCTGTAAATAGATTAAAGGGGACAAGATAGAGAGTTTGAGAGAACTAGGTTACGGAGTGAAAAAGGAGCTAACCTAGGCTGGGTCAGAGCTGTCTTCAGTATGGTTAGTACAGATTTTGGGGAGGTGCTTTTGGATCACTGCTTGTGCAGGAGGTGAGTTGTTGAGCAGTATTGTCCCTCAAGCTCAGCTGGCTCTGCCACAGGTACTACAGTGTTTGTAAAACTGGGAGGAAAGGACAGAGGTGGTCAAAATACAACTTTTTCCCTTTGGTGCTTGAGAAGTGGGAAGTGCATAGAAATAAGGTGTCCTGCTCTTGCTTTGGGTGTGCTTCCTGAAGGCAGGGAAAGGAATTTTTACCCCCCTCTTCAGATGGAGAAGATTTCACAGTCTTTTTAATTTTCCTTTTGTGAAGGAAAGGGTTGGAACAGGTTGCCCAGAGAGGTGGTGGAAGCCCCATCCCTGGAAATTTTGAAGGCCAGGCTGGATGGGGCTCTGAGTAACCTGATGTAGTGGGAGGCATCCCTGCACATGGCAGGGGGTTTGGACCTAGATGATCTTTAAGGTCCCTTCCAACCCTGACAATTCTATGATTCTATGAAAAGAATACACTGTTTCCATGCTGGTGATATGGTACTTCTCACATTACCTCTCTTAAAATGATTCCTGTATTTATTCCTTTCAAAGGTTTGTAAAAAGACATCTTAATGCTCAGCTGATGTCTCACAGCTCTTTCAGAATTGTTCCCTTTCGCTCCTAAAATAAGTTACTGCACAAACCCAGCTCTGGATGAATGAGCTGAATTTTGTCATGGTTTTGCATAAGTAGAATTAATTAAATTCCAATTGTAGCATCTTTATTGTCAGCGTGTTATCTCGGAGTCAGACCAGTGGGGTTTGAGTTAGCAGGGTTGTCAGCTGGAGGGACATAATCTTTGTATTGGAAACAGCATGGATTTATTCTGACGTAATTGAGACAGCGTAGAATGGCTCTGAAGAGCTTGTCATTGCTCTTCGTGTCTTTTCTCTGCTGCAAAAGAAAATGATGCCTCTCCCAGCTGTGTTAGATCTTTGTTCCAGCTGTTACATCCCATTAGGAGAGCTACACTTAAGATTTTCATTACTTTTCTGCTGTTGTTTCTTTGCATTTGCAGTAGCTGTAGTTGATGGGAGCTTCCGTGGCTGCAAAGAGGAGGCAAAAGGATTTGCAAAGCGGGACTTGAGATGGGTTTGACGCCGTGAAATGCTTCTGAATGCTGCTGGGGGTGGAGGAGAGAGGGAACTTACAGGGCAGAGAAGAAGGGTTTTCCTCTTCAAGTGCACCACGTTATGCTGCTCAAATTTGTGGGAAGCTTGTAAGAGGGAGTCTGTTCAATAGGCTGTACGCTTCACACGTGTTTTCAGCCTAAAATTTAAATAAAATATTTGAGGAGCAGTGCTGGAGGATGTAATTAAGGTATTGAACTGCCAAACTAACCGCCCTCATGTGGTTTCTGAGGGCAGAGTTCTGGTTTTGTTTTTGTTTGTTTTAAGCAGAGGTGAAAAGGGAGAAGTTCTCTATGTGCTGCATCGTTTTGCACACACGTTTCACAAGGTTTGATAGAGGTGGCAGCAGAGCTGGTGCTTTGGAGTAACTCCTCCAGATTTTCTTGTATTTGGGGTTTTTTTGGCGGCTGTTTGTTGGATTTTTTTTATACTGGGGAACTATCCAGTGAAGACAGACTAGTATCTGCTCCGTTTGCTCTGAACTTAGCTAGTGTGGCTTGGCAGTGAGAGGATTGGTTCTAGACATGCAGAATATGTTGTGCTTTACCTCTTAGCTTACCACTTCCAGTAAGAGAGTTCAATTTCCAGTATATTTATGTGGATGGTGCAATTCATGGGAGGGATGAAGAGGTTAGGCACTGGACCAGGCTGCCCAGGGAAGTGGTGGAGTTGCTGTCCCTGGAGGTGTTAAAAAAAAAAAGTTTCAAGACATGGTCTAGGGGTCAGGGAGGTGCTGGACAAAGGTTGGACCTGATGATCCTAGCGGTCTTTTCCAACCTAAATTATTCTGTGACTCTGGGTGTGTCATGGTGTATTCCCCCAAA
Organism: Brachypteracias leptosomus; assembly: GCA_013401335.1. Lineage (NCBI taxonomy): Eukaryota > Metazoa > Chordata > Aves > Coraciiformes > Brachypteraciidae > Brachypteracias > Brachypteracias leptosomus. The sequence goes on along the minus strand of VYZX01009220.1, from coordinate 52,816 downwards.
CCCCTGATTTTTATATTCCATTGCTCTAAAAACCAACCAGGTAGAAGCTACTTAATTTTCATCACTGAGAGTGGGTGGATTTCAGCAGGACAAAATTAGATTATCTGCTGCTAGAACTGAAATGTAATAAACTAAATAATTCACTTTGAGGTGTGTTGGGTTTAGAAGTGGCTTTTTCAGTATTTAAATTTCCAGCGTTGAGCATATACATGGATATTCTGTGACTCTATTTTTTTTTTTAACTGAAATTTCCATACAGTGAGGAAATGAAATTTAAAAGTTGCTTTTTAATTTCATATTGTGTGACTGCTTTTTTGAAGATTTTTTTTACGTAATCTCATAATCATAGAATATCTCAAGTTGGAAGGGACCAACTCCCTGCTCCTCTCAGGACCACCTAAAACTAGATTTTTATATATAAATATTTAATAAAATAATAAATGGTATCTTGAAATTGATATCAATAATGCAGCTGCATTTATGTTAAAAAGGCAAGTTCTGATCTGATGAGCACAACATTGTAACTGGAAGGAAAAATGATGAATCTTGCTCCCTCAGAACCTGCTCCAAGGTCACTTCACAATCTCCTGTAAAGAGAATTTGAACTTCATTATAGCCAATCTCTCCTTTGGAGAATGCAAACAGAGGACCAGGATTTTCATTGGGATTTACCACAGCAGAGAAAATTGACCTGGCATCAACCAAATTTTTATTTCTTTCTAATTAAATGTCAAATTTACCTCGTAAGTTTTTTCATTTATTTTGAAGTTACTTCACTTTCTCAGTATATAATAATTATCTCTATCAAAGTGTTAGATTTTGGTGATTGGTTTAAATGAGCTGGTTCCCTGTACGATGCTGAGTGACTGTTGTAACGAGTATCTATCCAGGGCCCATAACATTTGTTATAAGAACTGTACCTCTTTATGTCCAGATAACCTTAAATGTTGATGTTTTTAAGCTAATTAACTTCTTACTAGCTACCAATAAAGAAGGACAAATTGGTTTTTTACTTGACATTTACGAGGTTACCAGGAAAAGGAGCAGCCTCTGAGCAGCAATAACAAAAAGATGCTTTTGCCTGCCTTGTAACTACATTAATAGGACCCTTTTTCTCCACTTAAGTGCTCTTAAGTAAGGCATATATACTTATTAAATGATCTCCTGTGTATTTGTCTGCCTGTTCTTGTGGATGCTGGATGGAAGCAACATGTTGTCTGCTTGAAAGAGTTATCCTGGAGTAACTACTCAGTGTAGGTACAGGGGTGTTTAGTGCCTGGCAGGGTTGTGTGTCATGCCATAGCACAAGGAGTCTCTGGTAGAGCCTGTCATAAAAGCACCAAGGAGCTATGCCTAATAATTTGCTGGTTAAAAGAAAATTAAATTAAAATTAAATTAAAATCTCTTTTATAGCAGAGATGAGGGTGAATGCTGAGCTATTTATAATAGGCTCTCCGTGTTGCATGGGGAGTGACTCATGGAATTTTCTCAATGTATTTATTCCAGAGCTGCAGTTGTTCCCTTTAAAAAACCCTACATGAAACTAAAAGCTCTTCTCTTCTGTGCTTACTGGCTTGTTAAATGTTCACTGATTCAGGTGAACTTTAGGCCAGGAAGGGGGAAGTGATGGGGGCGGGTTTGCCAAAAGTAAATTGGCTATTCCTGAGATAGAATTTAAGGAAAGTCAGATAGTTTTTTTTCCTAGCCCCCACCCACACACTTCCAGTTTCTGTGGCCGAGAATTGGTCAGCTTGTTTGCTGCAGGAATTCTTGTGACTGTTGCAAAAATAACTGGGCTTTAGTAGCTTCTAAAAATTCCTTTTCCTCACAAACTGGAAGTGAGCTTTTATTGCTTGAAGAGGTGTTTTTGCACCACCCTCCTCCTGTTTGATCTGTTTTCCCTCGTGGACAGCTCAGTTTGGCTGCAGGTGACACAGAGCAGGGGTGAGGGCTGGAGAAGGTTCCATTTGACCACCCAGCTCTGCTTGGGTGCTGTTTGCCCATCAGTTCAGTGCTGAGCTTTCTCCTGGATCCCTTTCTGTGTGCAGATTGCCCCTCTCTTGGTGTTCACCCTCACACATAGGGAAGCTCAGAGTTCATAACTGCATGGCCCTTCCCACCGGTTTCTGGGGAGCTGTTTTGAGGTGAAATGGTCTTAATTTAGCTCTGCTGTTTGCTGCAGCTTTATCAGTTTTGGAACACGGCTCCCATTTGGGGAGATAATACAGCTTAAAAGCTCATGAGAAAGATATTTTCTTAGCTCACTGTTCACGGGGTAAGGAGGAATGTTGTAACTTGCTGGATGAACTCTTCCCACCTCCTTCCATCTCTCCCCAGTCTCAGACAACAAATATTATTTGAAGTGTTGTGAGGTGGGGAACAGCAAGAGGCTGGAAACCAAAAGCTCCAAAGCTGTTTGTGATCTGGCACTGACATGCTGTGTGACATTGGATTAATTATTTCACTGGGAGGCTTCAGCATCTGAAGTTTTAAACTGAGGATAACACAAATATCTGATGAATATTGAGACAAGTTCAGTATGCACAAATTAAACTTTTTTTTTTTCTTTTTTGCATCATTTATTTACAGAAAAAAAGCCTGAGACTAAATAAAAGACCAGGAGAGAGAGTGTGTTACATGTTTGTCAGCATTCTCTTTCATGTGTCTGCCTTCTGCTATTTTAGTGGATTTTTATTAAACCAGAGAGAGAAGAGGAATGCTAAACAGTTCAAATAAAAGTATAAAGACACAAACCTTTATTTGATGAATCACCTGAAATTACATTTAATGCATTTTTGTGCTGTGTACACTTCCAATTGATAACTGTTTTCAGCTAAACAGAGGTATGAATACAGACCTGAAAGTTTTGTGCTTTTTTTACCACTGAGGACACTCTTTCTTGAAAAGAAGTAGTTAACTGATCAGGCCTTTCATCCCTCTGACAGCTGCAGGTTTAAAATATTTTTTAGCTTTTAATCAGTCTTAGGACTTGGCATTGTCTCTTTGGAGGCAGATGTCAAAGATATGGGGAAAATTGAATCTTCTTCAGGTTATTTTTTTGGTCACCTTTTGAACTTGGCTTTTTAACACACGTAATTGGTTTTTGATACGGCTGCTGAAATATTTCCATGCTTCAGTTGCGCTTAGTAGTTGCTTCTCTGCCACGTGTTCTTAATAAGCACTTGTAGGAAGATCCCCTTTTAGCATTTATTGCTTGCTGATCATGTCAGTGTGCTTTTTTGGAGATTAAAAAGATCATGAGCAGATCAAGGAAAAGACCTTTCCTATCGCAGTGATAATTACAGTGACTAAACTTTCATCCAGAGTACATGATGGTGTCACGAGGCACATACTGAGCAAGATACTCAAAACAGTTTCATGGAGGCCCGGTAATGGGGGTAGATGTTTGATGATCTGGGGGCTGGAACCCCTCTGCTGTGAGGATAGACTGAGAGAGTTGGGCTTGTTTCGCTTGGAGAAGAAAAGGCTCTGAGGAGACCTTCTTGTGGCCTTTCAGTATCTGAAGGGGACCTACAAGAAAGCTGGGGAGGGACTTTTTACAAAGGCCTGTAGTGATAGGATGAGGGGTAATGATTTGAAACTGGAAGAAGGTAGATTTAGATGGGAAATTAGAAGGAAATTCTTCACTCTGAGGGTGGTGAGACACTGGCACAGGTTTCCCAGGGAGGTTGTTGATGCTCCATCCCTGGAGGTGTTCAAGGCCAGGTTGGATGGGTCCTTGAGCAACCTGGCCTAGTGGTAGATGTCCCTGCCATGGCAGAGGGGTTGGAACTAGATGATCTTTGAGGTCATTCCAACCCAAACCATTCTGTGATTCTACATTGTGATGCATCTTGCAATCCTGTGCCCCAGGTTGTCAGCTGGGAAACCTATTGCATCCTCTTCCCTGCCTGTGCACTTGGTTTCTCTTCCAAGGGAAGCTGGACACAAGCGTGGTGTGTCCTGGTGCCCATTGATGTGCTTCCCAGGTCTTAGCAATGCCACCTGGGGACAAACGCTGTGAGGCTCACTCTGAATTCCCCCATCCTACAAACAGCACAGCCAGCAATTTCAGGAGTGTCTGTGGAATAAATACACTTTAATTCTGGGCTTGTTAAAATTTTCTCTGAGTTTTTTTCTTTTTAACTGTCTGTCAAACTTGTACTTGTTAAGTCTTGACACCTTAGAAAATGGTTCAGTAAACTCAAAGGTATCTTCATAGTCTGAAGAGCAACTGAAAGTGACAACACAAAATTTCTTCATCTGTGTCAATTATCTAAATTTAATTTTTTAAGGCTAAACCACTGTTCTGCCTCCCTAATAACTGCAGGGATCTCATAACTACTCCAGCGTGGTGATATCTTCCTTTAATTATAATTTTCTAAGTCTCCACATTTCTCTGTCCCTAGAGTCGGCCGGGGAAATGAGCACTGCATTTGCAATGATATTATGTAATAGATATTATTATACAAACTCAAAGTCTGAGATGGTTCTTGTTGTTGGGAGTCCCTGTTCTGAATCCAGCGGGGAAAAGCAGTGAGAACTTGGTCTGATCTCCCCTTTAGCTGCAGAGAGAATTAAAACACAAGCGACTTGCCCAGAGTTAAACAAGAGACCAGTGTGAGGGAGCTGAGAATCAAACCCATAATCTGAGTATTACCCTTATCTTCACTGCAAGACATAAGAAGAGTAATTCTAGAACAAAATTCTTATTTTCTAAAAGTNAGCTGGGAAACCTATTGCATCCTCTTCCCTGCCTGTGCACTTGGTTTCTCTTCCAAGGGAAGCTGGACACAAGCGTGGTGTGTCCTGGTGCCCATTGATGTGCTTCCCAGGTCTTAGCAATGCCACCTGGGGACAAACGCTGTGAGGCTCACTCTGAATTCCCCCATCCTACAAACAGCACAGCCAGCAATTTCAGGAGTGTCTGTGGAATAAATACACTTTAATTCTGGGCTTGTTAAAATTTTCTCAGAGTTTTTTTCTTTTTAACTGTCTGTCAAACTTGTACTTGTTAAGTCTTGACACCTTAGAAAATGGTTCAGTAAACTCAAAGGTATCTTCATAGTCTGAAGAGCAACTGAAAGTGACAACACAAAATTTCTTCATCTGTGTCAATTATCTAAATTTAATTTTTTAAGGCTAAACCACTGTTCTGCCTCCCTAATAACTGCAGGGATCTCATAACTACTCCAGCGTGGTGATATCTTCCTTTAATTATAATTTTCTAAGTCTCCACATTTCTCTGTCCCTAGAGTCGGCCGGGGAAATGAGCACTGCATTTGCAATGATATTATGTAATAGATATTATTATACAAACTCAAAGTCTGAGATGGTTCTTGTTGTTGGGAGTCCCTGTTCTGAATCCAGCGGGGAAAAGCAGTGAGAACTTGGTCTGATCTCCCCTTTAGCTGCAGAGAGAATTAAAACACAAGCGACTTGCCCAGAGTTAAACAAGAGACCAGTGTTAGGGAGCTGAGAATCAAACCCATAATCTGAGTATTACCCTTATCTTCACTGCAAGACATAAGAAGAGTAATTCTAGAACAAAATTCTTATTTTCTAAAAGTACCTGCGGGCGTTAAGTTGGCCGGGGGTTTGAATTCATCCAGTGATGTGAGAAACTGGCTGCTGGGCTGTGTCTGCTCCCAGATAAACCAAGAAGAGATTAGGTTAAAGGACAAACAAAAGAGCATTCCCCCATTCTGAGGAGCTGGGGCTTCACAATAACCATTGTGTTCCTTCAATAGGCACGGGCTGCTTTTCCATAATGACTTTTAAAAGTAAATCGCAGCTTTTCATCACGCAGGGATGTAATATCTTCATAAGCCAACTATACACAATTTTAGTCATTCAGTATCATTTTATTGAATTAAAAAACAAATCATGTTTGGGGTTTAAGGCAAGTTTTTTGTGTGTTCTTGTTATTAGGAAAAGTTTGGATCAGACTCAAAGTGGTGCTTTGGCTACCAAAGCCAGGTGCCCAGTTCCCCCTCTGGATGCTTTCAAAGGGATTTCCCTCTCTCAGGTCAGGGAAATTGAGGCACTTGAAGGATTTCTGCACTGTATACTTTAACTCTTTCAGCCAAATTGCAAACTGCATCCTCTCTTGGACTGTTCTTATGGAGGTCATATTAAATAAATTTAATTTGACTGCCTCACCAGTAAGTTTTCACTACGCTTCTCATAAAGAAAAGATTTTTGCTGTAGAGTCAAATTTAAATTGCACCCCAATAAATCAGCCCCTGAAGGTTAATATAAAATATTCTTTCCTCATCAGACCACTATTTAATATTCCTGTGTTTCATCTGGGAGGTATATCTAACCGGTAGGTAAAGTGACTCATAGTTTATGAAGCCTGTAGATTTCATCTGGAGGAAAGATACTATGTGAAGTATTTCTGTTATCAAGAGATACACGAGATACCTTCCTTCTTTTTTTTTTTTATTGCTACCCGTCAAAGTCAGTTCAACAAAATGAAGTTGTTGGTTTTCTAGATTGAAAAATGAAGTGTAGTCTGTTACATACTGGTCAAGGGGCACTCTGTGCATATTGAGGGCTTGTTTCATTCATTTGAATGTACATTTTGAAATCAAAAAACTATTTTAAGTGGTGTTGCATGGTGTTAATTGACTGTTGCCAAGTAAAGCTGCCTGATGCTGCTCCCTGGGTTTTGCTTCATTTGCTTCATGAGAGGTAGTTCTTTATTGGTATGAATTGAAACAAAGTGATATGGGTTGAAACAAAACACTTTTAAATGAGGTGTTCTTAGCCCGAAATGACCAGTAACCCTGGGGGAGCTATGGGGCAGCAATCCCTGTTACTGGTGTTGAGCTGAGCCACATTCTAATCTCAAAGCCTAGATCTGCAAGTCTTTTAAACTGGATTTTTACAAAAATGTTGTTCTTTCGTTGTTGTTTTTTGTTCCAGATGGCCGCACAGATCCCATTTTGGATGACGTAGGCGATGCCTTCAAGCTTATGGGGGTTAACCTGCATGAGCTAGAAGATTACATACACAACATCGAGCCCGTCACCTTCGCCCACCAGATCCCTTCGTTTCCTGTCAGCAAGAACAATGTCCTGCAGTTCCCCCAGCCAGGGAGCAAGGATGCAGAAGAAAGGAAGGAGTACATCCCCGATTATATGCCACCCATTGTCTCCTCTCAAGAAGGTGCGAAATCACTCCTTTCCTTTCCACTTTGGTCCCTGTCTGTTTGCTTATTTGTCTGCACCCTCCAGCAGTTTTTGAGTTGTGCCTTCCCTGCTTGGGAAGGACCTGCTGGGTGTTACTCAAGTGTGGTGTTGAAACAGGTCACAGAGCTGTGGCAAGTTTGTTTGCTACTCCTAACTTCCTCTGAGATTAACTGGTGTCAAAATACACCGTGTTAATACACGTTTCTATCATGCATTGAAATTTTGAGGTTTTGGATGACAACAGAAATGTTTTAAGTTTTATGTGTTAGCCTCCCTCATATATATAGTGCAAGAGCCTACGTAACATGGTGAAGGTAGAAGGAAAGCTGGTGAGACTGGTGCAGAATTCCCAGCTCCTCACAGCTCTTTCTTCTTCCTTTGAACAAATTTAACAACAAAAACATCTCTTCCAATTAAATTGAAGTCCCATTTAAAATAAGGAAGTAAGAGCTGTTTAGAGGCACAGTGCTTGCTTTTAATTCTCTTTGCTGATGTTGAGTAGGGTTTCATCACTACTGTTGCAACTCCTTTCCTTCCCTGCCTTGGCTCAGGTGAAACTCAATGGTGAAACTCAAATATACGAGCTGCAGTTAGCCCCAGAATTTTAACAGTGGCAGTCAGTGGAGAAAGCAAAGTTGATTTAATTTTTCCATTTTTCAGGTACATGAGACTAATTTTGCTTACTAATAAGCTAAACCTTTGAGAAACTCTACCTAGTCTAACTTTCCCTTTGAGTAGTGAACATCACACAACTATACTTTGTGGGGAAATAAATGTATGTAAGCTTGTGGATCAGGTACAAAAATCCCAGACAGAAGAACTCTGTTCTGCAAAAGTGTGATGAGGAGGTACAATCCTCACAAGATACTTATCTAATTTATCATTTCCATGGGGACGGAGTGGATATAATGCTTTATTATGTGTATTGTTCTCTTTTAAGAACTAAGATCTCAAAGTCTACCCCTTGAAATAAGTGTAAAAATTCTGCCCAGTGTAAAGATGAACATAAACAGCATCATCTTACTAGGTAAATGAAATCCCTTGCTGTGCTGCTGCAAATGTTGCACAGGGCAGTTATTTGGTGATTTACTGAGCTGTAGTAAGTGTGTGTTCAGTCTTTTGTACATCATGTTCAGCTTGATAGATGCAATTCCTGCTTGCTCCAGTTAGACTAAGTCAGGAACCGTGTCTGAAGTGTCAGGGGCTCTCGGGTACAATGGGTTTAGTGTGTTTAGAACAAATACACTATTTGCAGTAACAGTGTGAGGACTTACTCATGCTGGTGAGTATTTCTGAAGCTCTGTAGACCTTACTTTCCTCTTTAATTGCATAATATACATAGTTATTTTTATAGCTCGACAGTGTTTTAATATCTCTTGCCTTAATATAACCCAGGAAGTGAAACTGCTGTTCAAAGCAGAAATATTTTCTTGGATTGATAAGGAGATACTAAAATCTCCCCCTCGTGAAGTTTGTTTAAAGGGTTGTTTTTAAAATCTAATGATGAACTCTCTTAAACCAGGAAGAGACAAACGAAATGTAAATATCATATATGTAGGCAGCATTAGTAAGAGAAAAGTACAGAGGAAGATGATGTTGAGAAGTGAACAGGGATTTTAGCTCTCCTGTTCTGGCTACTGTCTTGAAATGCTTTATCCTGATTATTTTTGGGAGGTAAACAAGCACCATTCTGTCAGAGAAATCACATCTTTGAAGTGTAACAAGTTACCCAGCAGTTTTGCAGGGGTTTCTTTTGTTGTTTTTACCTTGGAAAAATCATACTTCAAAACTATGCAAGAAAGATCAAATCCAACAAGGCTCAGAGCAGCTGTAGAAAAATATCTGAACGTGGAGAATAAGAGCTGAGGGTGTTCAGACTCAGCCTGGGGATATTTGACATACAAAGAGAGGCTAAAAATTGAAATGGGGACAGTTGTGTGCCTTTTTTTTTTTCTATGTAACTTTTTCTACTCTTTCTCTTGCAAGTTAGATCCAGGAGTTAGATTTTAGCAGTCCTTATAAATAATGTATGAATCCTTTTAACACCTGAAGCAAGAAGATATTCTTTCCAAAGTTGGATGAGAACCAGGAAAACTGCTGATGCCTAAGGGTAGTGTATCAGAGGACCTATAGACACAACTTCAAAAAAGTGAATACAATATATTTCTATTTTTTTTTAATGGAAATTTAAAGTAAGCATTAAACACAACTGCCAAATGCAGGTTTGTTGTGTTTGATTTTAAATACTTAGTTAAGGACATTTTCATTTTGAATTAAACATTTTCTGAAAATGCTCTTTGTAATTTTGTACCCTACATTGTGTTGTTGGGGTTTTTTTAAGGGTTGAGGTGGATCAAGAAACTCTGCTGTGTATGTTTTGTTATATTTTACTCCAAATAAAATTTGGAAGGAAACCTTTTACTTTTGCAGATTAAAGGAATGCATCGTAACAATACTCAAGCAGAAGCTGTTTGAATAGTTTTGGATCTTTATAGAGTAGAAAAAAGACTGTGCTGCTGCTAAGCTTGTGCAGTCCCTAATATCTGAGTTGCTTTGAGTAGGCAATAAAGATAATTAGTCAGTAATGAAGGAAAGCTTCATGCACGTTACGAAGTATAATGTAAATCTTTCAGTCACTTAAAGGAACTGTCAGGAAGACTTGTTATGTCCCATTTGATATCGAAGCCTAGAGCTCAGCTCATGTTATGAATATTTATTTACTGATAGGATTCAGAAATTACTATTGCTAATACATTTTAGCAGTAATATAGCCAAGGCAGTTGAAGGATATGAGTCGAAGTTTATTCAGAGGGCTGATAGCTTTAAATTTTATCAGTTGATCTAATGAGAAGTATTACCTCTGGTGACAAACTGGCTTCACAGGTAATTTTAGCTGGCTGCTTCAGTAAGAAAAGTCTTTTTTTATTGTTAATTTGAAAACCAAACCAGTCCTCCCTATGCACCGTGACCAGTAGGTGTTGCTAACCTCCTTCTCAATAGTCCCCTAGTTCTGCACATGTAACTAACTTCTTATTTCCCCTTTAAAACTGGTGCTGTTGTGTTCAGAGTACACAATCTCCCCAGCAGCTTCTGCCGTGTCTTAGTTATCATTGCCAAAGGCTTGATAAGAGCAAAAAGTCCTGTCCAGCCTGAGAGGAGCATTTCCTTCATATAAACTCAACCGTAAGAAATGCTGAAACAGCTCTCTGGATGATTCCTGAAGTTGGGGGGAGAAAGGAAGGCAGGCAAATAGGTTTTCAAGATCTCTTAATTTGTGTCAGTTGGGAATTCAGTTCAGCAGTACAAGTTTTGTTCCAAGAAAGCAGAAAATGTTTTTTTGCCTTAAATTGTGTTTATGTGCACGAACTAAATGATCTGGTGCAGATTCCAAATGCTTGTGCTGCGTGGATCTGCATATATAATGATATATTTTCTAAAACAATCTGGCTCAGTATTGCCATGGCAAATGCTGGGGTTTTTAGCAGTAGTTTTACAAAGGGCACTGAAGGGATAATTTTCTGCCAATGTATCATGATGTTCACTCCCTGCCTATTTTTAATTAGCCTCCTTTGGGGTTTTTGAGTTATTTCAGCGCTGTTGTCACTAAAATGTCATGGTAAACTTGTAAGACAGATTAAAAAAGGAGGAAAAAATAAATTAGTTGCAAAACATGATGGTCATGCTTTATTTCTTGCGCTTTAATGTAAAAGAACATACATTTTGCAATAATACATCAACTTCATAGAATTTGTTGATTGCATTTGAAGCCAAACAGCACTAAGCTGAAACTAGGCCAGCTGAGAATGCCCAGATACTTTTTCCACAGCTAATAATAATCACTATTACATTTTGTGATAATGTTGAGAGCCCTGGGTCCTGATGCTTTAAGAACATGTATCTTTTTCCTTTAATTAAAACAAAGAAAAGTGAATCCTACATGTGCCATGCTAACCTTGGTTTTAAGCTTCCTGGAATGAATTTCTGTCTGTGCTTGCTGCCTCTTGTTTTTACCTCATTTTAAATAATAATAACAATAGTAATAATAATGATGGTTAAAAAAACAAACAAACCAGAAACACTTTATGGCAACTGCTTTCCTTTCCTGACTTTTTGAAGTCCCAGGTAGCCCATCCCTGTTTCTCTGGCTGGAAGACTGAAGAAAACATGTTGCTTTTGTGCAATACTGGTGATAGTTTGTTATATTTGTATTAGACTTGCTTTCTTACACTGTAATTGTGTTGAAGTACATCAGAAGACTGGAGTCTCNAAGGATATGAGTTGAAGTTTATTCGGAGGGCTGATAGCTTTAAATTTTATCAGTTGATCTAATGAGAAGTATTACCTCTGGTGACAAACTGGCTTCACAGGTAATTTTAGCTGGCTGCTTCAGTAAGAAAAGTCTTTTTTTATTGTTAATTTGAAAACCAAACCAGTCCTCCCTATGCACCGTGACCAGTAGGTGTTGCTAACCTCCTTCTCAATAGTCCCCTAGTTCTGCACATGTAACTAACTTCTTATTTCCCCTTTAAAACTGGTGCTGTTGTGTTCAGAGTACACAATCTCCCCAGCAGCTTCTGCCGTGTCTTAGTTATCATTGCCAAAGGCTTGATAAGAGCAAAAAGTCCTGTCCAGCCTGAGAGGAGCATTTCCTTCATATAAACTCAACCGTAAGAAATGCTGAAACAGCTCTCTGGATGATTCCTGAAGTTGGGGGGAGAAAGGAAGGCAGGCAGATAGGTTTTCAAGATCTCTTAATTTGTGTCAGTTGGGAATTCAGTTCAGCAGTACAAGTTTTGTTCCAAGAAAGCAGAAAATGTTTTTTTGCCTTAAATTGTGTTTATGTGCACGAACTAAATGATCTGGTGCAGATTCCAAATGCTTGTGCTGCGTGGATCTGCATATATAATGATATATTTTCTAAAACAATCTGGCTCAGTATTGCCATGGCAAATGCTGGGGTTTTTAGCAGTAGTTTTACAAAGGGCACTGAAGGGATAATTTTCTGCCAATGTATCATGATGTTCACTCCCTGCCTATTTTTAATTAGCCTCCTTTGGGGTTTTTGAGTTATTTCAGCGCTGTTGTCACTAAAATGTCATGGTAAACTTGTAAGACAGATTAAAAAAGGAGGAAAAAATAAATTAGTTGCAAAACATGATGGTCATGCTTTATTTCTTGCGCTTTAATGTAAAAGAACATACATTTTGCAATAATACATCAACTTCATAGAATTTGTTGATTGCATTTGAAGCCAAACAGCACTAAGCTGAAACTAGGCCAGCTGAGAATGCCCAGATACTTTTTCCACAGCTAATAATAATCACTATTACATTTTGTGATAATGTTGAGAGCCCTGGGTCCTGATGCTTTAAGAACATGTATCTTTTTCCTTTAATTAAAACAAAGAAAAGTGAATCCTACATGTGCCATGCTAACCTTGGTTTTAAGCTTCCTGGAATGAATTTCTGTCTGTGCTTGCTGCCTCTTGTTTTTACCTCATTTTAAATAATAATAACAATAGTAATAATAATGATGGTTAAAAAAACAAACAAACCAGAAACACTTTATGGCAACTGCTTTCCTTTCCTGACTTTTTGAAGTCCCAGGTAGCCCATCCCTGTTTCTCTGGCTGGAAGACTGAAGAAAACATGTTGCTTTTGTGCAATACTGGTGATAGTTTGTTATATTTGTATTAGACTTGCTTTCTTACACTGTAATTGTGTTGAAGTACATCAGAAGACTGGAGTCTCTTCTCATTAGTGTAGATTTTTGGTGGGATTTTTAGGGAGTCAAACCTCCTCCTCCTCAATTCTTGCTTCAATTTTTTTCTGTTGTCTGCTTTATACCACTGCACCCCCACTTCACAGAGGTTCAGCTGCTTCCCCTGAAAGGTGATCTGGAAACAAATGTCATTTTTACTGGGCATTAAGCTTTGTGGTCTTTCATTCCTGACAATGTTCCAGCACTGGCACTGTATTTCTTATCATTGAGTTAGGAGCAGTTCTTGGCACAATGTACAAGTTTGGGTTTATTTGTAGCCTTTTCTGTCAGAACATTTTATTTTCCTGACAGATTAAAGCATAAAATTGTTGATCTTGCAGTCCTGCCTTTTCCCCTCTTTGTGTTGATGTGACATTAGGACCTGTTACCCACCAAAACCTGATGCTTGCAGCCACCTAGAAGTGTGGAAACCCAGCTGTCAAGTTACCCATCATCTCAGAACATCTCTAGTCTTTTCATACAGTGTTAGCTGCTAAAAATCCCATTTGAATAGATGAGAATGGGGAGTGAAGCAAGGAGCTAATCAAAATGACATGATTTTTGCATCTGATATTTAGGGTCTAGAGGTGATAGAAGTGTAACTGTATAAAGCATTAAGCATCACAGTGGTATAAAGCATTAGTGTCTAGCTCCAGTTGCTAGATAGATCAGATTTTAAAATTGTCCCTGGCCTCTCAGCCTGGCAGGGCTTGCTTTGGCCGTGTTCCAGAACTGAATGTAGCAAGTCTTGCATCTCAGACCAGCATCACTTCAAGGGTTAAACAAAGCCAATCCAGCTTTCTAACTTAGCACGGGATGGGCTCTAGAAAGGATACTGGGATATCAGCTTTGCTTGGTTTGATAACACAGGTCTTGCTGTTGTCATTTTTAAGCCTTTCTGCCTTTCCCTAGATCTAGTTTAACCCCACAGCCTGGCTCTTCTTCATTCTGACAGCTTCACCAATGATCTAAAAGCAGCAATGATCTTTTCAACTGAACTTTCCCAGTACACTTGGTTAGTAAACAACCACATCCTGGGCTGCATTAAGAGAAGCATGACCAGCAGTTCGAAGGAGGTGATTCTCCCCTTCTGTTCTGCTCTTGTGAGACCCCATCTGGAGTACTATGTACAAGTCTGGAGCCCCCAATGAAAGAAAGACATTGAACTGTTGGAACAGGTCCAGAGGAGAGCCACAAGGATGATAGGAGGGCTGGAGCACCTCTCCTATAAGGACAGGCTGAAGGAGCTGGGACTGTTCAGCCTGGAGGAGAGGAGGCTCCAGGGAGACATAGTAGTGGCCTTCCAGTATCTGAAGGGAACCTACAGGAAAGCTGGGGATAGGCTGTTTGCAAGGGCTTGTAGTGATAGGACAAGGGGTAACGGGTTCAAGCTGGAGAAGGGTAGGTTTAGACTAGATGTGAGGAAGAAATTCTTCACAGTAAGGTTGGTGAGACACTGGCACAGGTTGCCCAAGGAGGCCGTGGAAGCCCCATCTCTGGAAGTGTTTAAGGCCAGGTTGGATGGGGCCTTGACCTGGTCTAGTGGGAGGTGTCCCTGCTTATGACAGGGGGATTGAGACTAGATGATCTTTAAGGTTCCTTCCAACCTAAACCAATCTATGAAACCAGCACCCATCAACAAACAGGTGCTGTGTAGTCCACCAGTTTGAAGAGTTAAACCCCTGGCAGGCTGTGGAGGCTTTGCTGGTGGTTGCCAACCGTGCCTGGTTGCTGAGTACTTGCAGGCATCCTGGAGCATCCATGCAGGGCTGGGTGCTGGTTGCTCCTATGAGTGAGGCTTCACATCAGCCCAGCAAGGGAGAAGCACCAGGAGAAACAGAGAAAATGGGAAAGGCAGCCAAGCTTGAGATGCAGGCAGAAGAAAAGCCTTGGGAAAGAGCCAATGGGAGAGGCGGGTTTCAAAGAAAAAAAGGAAAATATGAGGCAGGAACAAAAAAAATGTACAGAAAAATGTGCCTGGTTTAAATCTTACCATTAGACAGAAAAATAACTTTTATAGAAGGCATGCTGATAAAGCTGTAATTGGGAAGACAACTGTATCTTTACCTTTTCTTAAGAAGTTGTATCATCATCCAAAGCATAATTTCCAGTGAAATACTGCAAGAAAGGATTTAATGAGGAAGATTTTAAAAAAAAAAAGAAAAGAAAAAAAGCTTAAAATGTGAAGCTAAATAGACTTTCACCAAAGAGCTTCATTTAATTTGCAGCACTTGGAGAGGGGAAAAAAAAAATCAATGTAATAAGTGCCATAGGAAAACTTTATCCTTTGGCAGAAACCAAATCATGGAGGTGGGGTCCATAGACTATGGAGACATGAGGTATTCTGTAGGAGATTAGTATCTGACTTTTCATAATCACACAAGTTTTGGGAAAAAAACCCCAACCTCTTGCTATTTCTTAAGAAGCTTATTGGCAGCTGAAATGGGGAATGGAGGAAATGGATTAAAAGTGTTTGCACTGGTTTTGGGAGAGAGCTTGTGATGGGTTTTCATGGTTTTGTTGGTTGGGGTCTTTGAAGTGTTGACCTTCATAACAAATAAACCAGCTGGAACGTGGCTGTACCTGGATAGGCAATTCAGAAAATGCAGTATAAAGATGCTGACTCCAGGCTTTTATTTTTTAAAGTGATAATGAGGAGTGAGTAATAACTAAGTCTAAAAAGTCAGCATTGTGACAATGTGTTTCTTTAGCTTCTTTAACTCTCTGGTTTTATTTGCTGCATACAGCAAATGAAATGAAGTTAACGTGACTTTTCTTCAAGGGGGATATCATCCTTTTAAAACCTTCCCACAAAGATTTTTCTGTTTTTTTCAGACCTATTTAGATAACTTACAAGTTGGTAGTGATTCTTGAGGATTCAGAATACAAACTGCACAATGCAGAAGTTGGCTGATAAAAGGCAGCCTTTTGCAGTAAATGATTTTCATTGAATCGGAATGAGAGTCGTGGATCCTTCCACTGGGTTGTGATGTGCAAATTGCAATTTGGGCCATAATAAAACCAGAGAGCAAAAAATGGGGCTTTATGATAAAAGGCTTCTATTGTCTTGTGTATTTTAAGAAGAAATGCTGTCATGATTTTAATTTCCTACTGATCCTTTCTCAGCAAAACTTTTGTCACTTGTCTTGACTTGTCACGTCAGATCAGTTTTTTCCCCTCTTCTGACAATGTGTGACTTCGTTCAGCGCCCGTGTTGCTTCCTGCACTGGCTACTGCTGCTGGACTTGAGGATTTTATTTCATCTGGATCATCGGACACCTTTGTGCCTTTGAAAGCATAAGTTTCAAATTAGTTTATCATCTGATAGCCGTGTGTGACTGTTCTCAAGCGGTTCAGGCTTTCCCTTAGTGCACCAAGTACTTCTGGGGACTCTAAGGGAGGGAGTGGGAAGTGGCAAGTCCACCCACTGCTTAAAGCAAGATAAGCGAGAAGCACAACTGGCCTATTTTAAGGGCTGACCTTGTAACTTTATTATTTTCCATCTCTTTTGCTTTGTGCAGGAGTCTCTCCTATTTTTCTTCTCATCAGATGCTTTTATTTGGTTTCTCTTTGACTTTTGCCACCAAGGAGGCTTTAACTCAACAAGAATGTTAGTGATTACTAGCAATATCTGGCATTTAAAAAACAAATTAAAATTATTTTAGCTACTGGGAGCAAACCCACAAATTCGATCATTACCCCCCTGCCCAAAAATTTGTGCCAAACTTTCTGAGAAATGGCTCATAACCTGAGCAAGCTGTAATTTTGTGCTGTATTTGAGAGAATCACTTGGGAACGACATGGAAGTAGAACATGTTGGTTGAGAATTCAACGTATATCTGATTTTGAGATGTGGACTTCAGTTTCTCCAGCAATTCCAGCATCTCCTGCTGCTGTTCAACAGCTGTGGCATCTACATGCACATGGGGAAGGGTCCACACCTGGAGGTCAGGAGTTGGCACTCCAGGTAGTTGTTCTGAATAACGTGACTGTCCAGAAAAGAGTTACTTGTGGGGTAACTTTTCCCATTTAAACACTTTTTTGAAGTGTCTGAAAGACGATTATCCTCCTGTGAAGAATATCCCTGCTTGGAGCTATTCAGGGATAGACACTGCGTGGTGTTTACATGCACGTTTTCAAGCATAGCTGTGCCCAACCTTGATCTTAGCATCAGAACAAGCTGTTGTCTAGACAAAGATCACTGGTGGATTACGGGACCCGTATCTCTCTTGCATCAATCAGGTGAATGACTCATTACAATCTTCTGCAGACAAGTATGTGGTAGAGTCCAGATTAATACCAAGGAAGTCTGCCTCCTAATTTTTAAAATTATGACTAAGAAAGCTCATTTGAATTATTTGTCTTTTGCCACACACAGATAAGCCCTATAACTTTCCTGTACTGCTTTTAACTTCAGTATCCTCTTCCAGTCTTCACCTTTGGTACACGTTCCTGTTTTCTCCAACTCTCAACCAAAGGGACCATTAGTGAGTGGGTAAGTCATTAGGAAGGGATAACTCATTTTTATGTGTAGGCAGTTCCACTTCGTTCTGCAAGAGCCTGAGAAATGTAAAGTTGGATGGATAACAAGGAGAGTCCAAATTAGAAGGCATTTGGAGACCTGACCTTGGTTGGTGTAGCTTGGATGATTAAAGTTTCATCTGTAGCTTAGTGGTTTTTCGGAATCTTTCATTTTTGTAGTTGCGTTCATTAGAAACATTAATGGCTTTCTGATGACTTGACAAGATGGTATTTTTATAGATTTCTTGAGTTTGGGGTTTGTGTCTTTGAACAGCTGCATGTTGCATGACTGGGTGAAGTGTAATTCTGCTTGCACGTGGTGTGTAAGTGTGTGGTGGTGGGATTGGTGGAGCAGAAGCTGCCATAACATACCTGTGTTTTTGAGAAGCAATGTCAAGCTCAAGCAGGGCTGGATCTGCCTTGTATTTAGCCCAAGGCTGGAAAACATGGGGTCTTCAGGCGGTAACACAGCAAGTCCCAAATTTCTCTGCCTGGGTTTGAGATTAATGTTTCAGTAATGGTTGTAAGCAATGACGCCACGCTGCCAGAGGTGGTATTTTATATGGGGAGATATATTTGAGCTCAACTCTGCATCTGTGTGTGTTGAAAACAGGCCGATAACAGCTTAAATGGCCTTTATTCTGGCCACTTTACAATCTACAGCGTTCTGCTTAATTTGTTTTCTTGGGTGAACTTGTTTGCCCTCTGCATTCATGCTGTTGATGTCTGCTGCCTTCCCATTCCAAGGAGTTGTGTTCAAGGAAGACTCTGTGTTTCATGTGTACTCTTACAGTTGGGATGGAGCATATTTTTCTTCAAACGTTATGAGCTCTTTTCCCTGAGGGGAGGAGGCTGGTACTGATTCTGTGCGTCTGCGAGGTGCAGCTTAACAGATTGGCCAAATCATCCATCCTGAATTGGAGAGCGAATAATTTTTAATACTCCTTATCTTGCATAGATTTTTTGTGGATATTCATCTCAGCAAATGAACTTTGCATGTAGAGCAGCATGTTCATTCAGGTACGGCGTGTTTGAATCTTAATATTCTCCAAGCTTCTCCACGTTTCTCCAGATTTCTGCCCATGTGGGACTTTGGTTCCGGGCGTTATTTCAACAAATGTTTTGGGCTTGTGTGTGGACAAGGCTAATTCCATCTGACAGTCACAACTGGGAATAGCAAGGAGGAAATAAGAGTTCTTGACCAATCGCTAAAACACGGGAAGTCCTGGTGCCGTAGGAAGGGAGAGAAACTCACTTTTCATTTCCTTTCGAGTCCGGTGTGTTCAGATTAACTTTAAAGTGAGCTGAGATGCAGCTCTCAGGGTTTAGTCTTCAATTGTGTGCTGCCTACGTGTGGAGCCCATCCCAGCAGACGTGAGTGCCCAGCCAGAGCAGCTCTCATGGCTCTGCTGCTGGGTATCCCATTGCAAATTAAAGATGAAACAAGGATATGTTTGCTTTTGCATGAGAAACTTTTAATACATTCATTAAAGAGGCTTTCTGCTCTGGGTATTTTAAATCATGACTGAGAGAGTTGGGGTTATTCAGTCTGGAAAAGAGAAGGCTCTGAGGGGACCTTATTGTGGCCTTCCAGTATCTGAAGGGGCNTTTTTTTTTTTTCTTTTAAGAAACTTTAGAATTGCAAGTGAAAATCTATGTAGATTTTGGTCAAATTCATCCATCCATTTATCTTCCTTTAGTATCGTACCTTAACTTTTTTTTTCCAGAGTCCGTAAAAACATGATATAAACTCACATTGGTTGTAATCCACTGAAAAATCAAGGTGGAGTTTTATTGTTATGGTGTTGCTGTATAGTTTGGTTACACTTAAAACTGCAGCATATGAAGGGTTTATCACAGTATTGCAAATATTGACTCGGTGCAATATTTTTTTAGAACTCTTGGGGAAAGTAAACTTTATGTGAATTAAAAAGTGATGAGTATCTCGGTGCTTACGTTGCAAGTAACAACCTTCTCTTAGATGAGCTGATTTTCCCAGAGTACAGCTTCTGCACCATAGCTATTAGAAATGAAGGTAGTTGAGGCTGAAACACTAAATTTCTTCAGAACCTCATTGAAAACCTCAGTTTTATAAATGGCCCATCTATTGAGGAGTTTTTCCTTCCCACAGACCACTCTTCTCACTTGAGCTCACCAAGCTGAGCTCCTTGCATGGTCCATCTCTGCTGTGCAGAGGAAGAGAGGTGGATGAGATGACCTCCCAACACATAGGATCAGAGAATCATTTAGGTTGCAGGAGACCTTTAAGATCTTCTAGACCTAGTCTTCTAGAAATGGGTTATTTCATACAGATGGGCTGCTGGTGTAAAGCTGCGGACTTAAAAACCAGCCCTGCTGCCTGCTCAAAGACAAAATGCTTCAACTGGGATGGGGAGTGAAGAATATTTGGGGGACTGGACTAGATGACCTTTGGAGGTCTCTTCCAACCCAATATATTCTATGATTCTATATTTGAGCTGGAATTCTGCAGTCGTCCATGTAGGGCAGTGATTTTCCTGTGTCACGGGCTAAGCCAAGCAGAAATGCTGCAGTACTGGTGGCAGGAGACATCCCAGGCAATCCAATGAAGCAGAAAATAGCATGAATTATTAGATGGCATTTTCTAAGAAGTGTGGTCTGCTGTTGAGACTGTCAGATTTCAAATGAGATGAACAATTTGGGGTTGGTCAGCCTGGAGAAGAGAAGGCTCTGGGGGGACCTTATAGCAACCTTCCAATACCTGAAAGGGGCTTATGGGAAGGTGGGGGAGATTCTATTCACAAGGATTTGTAGTGACAGGATGAGGGGTAATGGTTTTGAGCTAGAAAAGGGTAGATTTAGGTAAGACATTAGGAAAATGTTCTTTAATATGAGGGTGGTTGATCACTGGAACAGGTTGCCCAGAGAGGTGGTGGAGGCCCCATCCCTGGAGACATTCAAGGTCAGGCTTGGTGGGGCTCTGAGCAACCTGACCTAGTTAGAGATGTCCCTGATTATTGTAGGAGGGTTGGACTAGATGACCTCTAGAGGTCCCTTCCAACCTAACACATTCTATGAATCTATGAATTAAGTCCTTGCCACTTAGGGCAGTTAAAGCCTTGGTGGCTCACTTTTGAAGTGTACCACCTTAACCCCACTGGCGCAGTTCCAGTTGGGTTATAGGGTTCTGCCAGCCTAAATGCCCCAAGCAGGTTCAGATTCGTGGAGGAGAAACTGCTCGGTGCTGTTCTGTGCCACTGAGCAGCCTCCACATCCTCCCACCAAGATTGCTGCATTTTGGTGGCAATTGAAGTGAGTGGAGGCTGGGTCCTATCGACTGAATGCAGCAGCAAGCATATATTTCTCTTTTTTTAGGGTAAATCCATCGTGCCTGTTTTGTAGTTTAATGTTAGACCCGTATTTAGGAATGATGATAAATAAATGCAGGGTCGTTCTGCTTTTTCAGGGCAGGGACTAGAGCCCATCCTGGCATCAAATCTGTGTTTGCAGAGGAGAGACCCACGTATGATCTGCAGGTGCTGCCAGCACACTGGAGAAACTGAGACAAACAGGAGTGTTGATTCCTTTTATCTCAAGTTTTTTCTCTTTCATGTGCTGCTTTTCTGCATAATATAGATAATTTCCATGTGGTATTTTTAGCACTCAATGTCCAGAAAAGGTGTGTGGGCTGTTAGAGGAATTAGATGCAAATAGCCATGTGGAGGGACGACTGGTTGTAAGCTGCTGTGAAAGGAGAAGGCGGGTGACAAGAGGTGGTGCTGGCAGTGGGGTGTGTGCCATCAGAAGTTGGATTAAGTAACTCAGGGTAGGATTTTTGTGAAGCAGAGTAATTCTTATCAGCCCCTGGTAAACCAGCTGACACTTGCTCTGCTTTCAGGCTCCAGTGTTAACACATGTGCTTATTTTATGCACTTATTCTGCCCTTATCTCAAGGGAAAACCCCTTTCCAGCTTGAGAACAACTTAGCAACTTTTTAATATCAAAAAGAGCACATTATACGCAACACATGTACAAGACTCAAAGGAACATGTATGCTGCTGAAAGTTTTGTGGAGGGAGGCTGTGTGTGCTAATCTCCTGAGGGTTCATTGCTCCGAGCTTTTATCGAGAGCAAAGGGACTGGGAGCTGAAGACTTCTGTGGGCTGCCACACTCCATCTGAAAGAACCAGCTCCTTTTTCCTTAGTTCAAGGCAATACGCCCAGAAGTGTGTGTACATCGTTCCTATCAATGCACTCACAGGACTCCGACTTCCCTTTTTAAGTGAAAATAAATGAAAATGTTTTCATTCCCCATTGTTAACCAGCAGAGGAGGTTTCTGCTGCGGCCTAATTGTCTTAGATCTGTTTCTTAGTGCAGCACATCTTTGCATTAAGCTGTTGCTACCTTTTAATGTTGTTTAGAAAAGATGAAATGTATTGGTAGTATCTCAAGGGAAAGACTCAAGATGCTGGTTTTATGAGGAAAAGCTTAGATGTGGTTTAAAAACCTGCTTTCTTTGCATTGCCACAAGTTGTCTGCAGTTCAAACTCCTTGGAGTTACTGCAGCCTCTAAATGTCCCATTTTGCAGTTTTTTTGCCTTAATTGGTGTAAGTTTTGCTTTCCAAGATAATCTCTTATTGAAGGGCAGAGAGATGAGAGAACCAAGTGAGGTTCTGAGTGAGAGATCCCGTCAAGAAGTCGTGTCCACTCAGTATCACATTAACAGGGAGAGAACACGGGAGCTATCAGATAACACACTAAACACTCTTCTTCAACATTAGGTGACTTTGTTTCCTTCCCTACATTTAGTGTCCCAGCATCCCACAAAGGTCGGGGTTACTTTTTGAACAGCCAGAGCTGCTTTAGGACCATTCTTTCTCTGAACAGCAGTTTATCTCATTCTCTAGTGTTAGGACAGCAGCTGTAACCTTTTCATTTTAATAAGCCACAGCTTTGTTAAACCAGGAAGCTCTCCTGGTCCTATGTAGCCTATTTAAGGCAGTTCAGTTTCTGCAAGAAACAGCACACAGAGAAAAGTCTCATTTCCTCATGCAAAGAGCTGGATTCCTAATTACAATGGAGTCAACAAAGAATCACACCTGGCAAAAACCCAGAGCAACGCTCAGCCTCGTTGCCTTGTGCTGCAGAGTGAGACACCTTAACTGTTCTGGCATCACACTTGCTGGTAAAGTGTTAGGAAAGTGAGAAATAAAAGTGGAGAGATTCAATATTTTTTTCCTACAGAGTGTGTTAATACTGTACTTGTCAAGGATTTACATTAATTTTAGCTATTGTATAGATAGCACATTACATATTGCTATATATAGATATATTATATTATATTATATTGTATTATATTATATTATATTGTATTATATTATATTATATTGTATTATATTGTATTATATTATATTATATTGTATTATATTATATTATATTATATTATATTAATTATATATCACACCTACTTTCACCCTCCTGATGCAGTATGAAGGCAGAAACTTATTCTGCAAAACCCAAGTAATTTCTCTCGAGCTTTTATTTTGCCTTTTATATACGTGTCTCATTTACAGCATTCATGACAAAATATATTTTTTAAATAACAAAAATATAGCAAAATATATTTTTAAATAACAAAAATATGGCAAAATATATTTTTTAAATAACAGCAGCATATTCCGGTTACATACAGCAAAGGAAATAATATGAAAGATTGAGGCTTTCTCTAATCTGAGTCCATACAGCATCTTATATTACATGCATCTTATGTTACATGGCTGTGAAATGCATTATACAAGTTCTTGCAGTATTTTTGTGGAATATTTTAAATCTGTTAAAATTTCAATATTTTAAAATTCAGCCTCACTAAAAGCCTAGTATTGATGTTTATCATGTTTTAGTTAAAATTAAATGTGTTTATTTCTAAGTTTACTTTAAATTGCTTACTAGCTCTTTCTACTACCACCTCTTTTCTTGCTTGAAAACAAACCAAAGGAACCTATCTCCAGAGAGGTGATGCTTGAGCACCACATGCTGGCCTTCAGAATGGAAACTTCAGGAGGGAAGCCAAGACGAGCACACGCAAAGAAAATTAAATGTTTCAGGCCAATCTGAGCAGTGAAGATCAGATATCTACAGTCCTGGTGTATCTTCTTGGAGGTCGTATTGTTACTAAAGAACAAGAGCTTATTGGGTGGTAGACCTGGTACAATTTGGAGCATGAGAAAGAGACCTCAAAGTGGTCTGGCTGTGGCAGTTGCTAGAGTTCAGGGAAAAGGAAGATAACTAAAGCACTGTCCATGCTAGTGAAGAGCACATTCTGTAGCTGGGTTGAACCAGAGCCATCAGGGCACACCAAGCTGTTGGCAGCATCATCGCTGTTCCTGTTGTGTCTCTGGGAAAAGCACAGGACCACAGCCTGTCTGCAGTGGTGACCCCATCAATCCGAGGTGCTGAGGATATGGCAATGCTGGGGGAAGAGAGATGATGACTTGGAGAGAGCCACACCCTTCTCACAGGCTTGTGATGGTGTAGCTCTGGTGTGTAACTTGGTATGGGGAGGTCTTGAAGCGTGTGCCTAAGGCCTGTGGCAGCAACATACAATGGTGATGGAGCAAAACAAGTTAACATGGGTGTTAGAAACAGCAGAGCTGTGTAACCAGGACACTTTTGTCAGGCCAGTTCATACTGTTGAGAAGAATCTCAGCCCAGCCATGCTTGGCAAGCTGAGCTTCTGCTTGAGCAGATGCCTTGTGTTGGGAGTGCTCAGAGAATGCTTTGGGTCAGAACTCACGCGCCACCATGCACACGTGTAACAATGTCTGCTTGGAGGACTTATTTATCCAGTAACTACATCTACATCTTTTTTCTCAATGTTCCTTGATGGATCCAGCTAAGGAAGGACAGGAATCCCTGCTGAGAAGCAGAATCCCTCGGTCCCAGTGCAGTGCTGTGTTACAGGACTGTGCCAGCTCTGCTAACTGGGCAGGGGTTTGAGATACTGGCTGAGAGAGATGGGGTTGTTCAGCCTGGAGAAGAGAAGGCTCCAGAGAGACCTTCTTGCAGCCTTCCAGTATCTTAAAGGGGCCTACAAGAAGGCTGGAGGAGGGACTTTTTACAAGGGCTTGTAGTGATAGGGTAAGGGGTAATGGCTTCAAACTGGAAGAAGGGAGATTTAGAGTAGAAATTAGGAAGAAATTCTTCACTGTGGGGATGGTGAGACAACAGAACAGGTTGCCCAGGAGGGTTGTGAATGCTCCATCCCTGTAGGTGTTCAAGGCCAGGTTGGATGGGGCTCTGAGCAGCCTGGTCTAGTGGGAGGTGTCCCTGCCATGACAGGGAGGTTGGAACTAGATGATCTTTGAGGTCCCTTCCAACCCAAACCATTCTATGATTTTATGATACACCTCTCAAGTTTAAACTGGTTCTGAGATGTCCTTTCTCCCTGCAAAACAAGAGAGTTTGTTAACAAGCTAATTGCACAGAAAATACATATTTCACTGGTTTTTCTCTTCATCAGTCTTTTAGATATCCTAGAAAATTAGGTATTTTCTTGTTCCCTCTTAAAACTCAATGAAATGAGATGAGGTGTTTTCCAATAACAAGCTGTGGCTTTTCACCATAGTTATCGTATCTCATTTGCTACTTAATGCAAATTCAATAATCATATTGGTCCAGGCATCGACTGCACCGCTGAGTTTTTAACACTGATATTCCACAAATCACTGCAGAGATGTGTAGGTTGCACCCTTTTTTCAGAGGAATTTTCAACTTGAAAGCTCATCAAGTTTCCT
The DNA here is from genome assembly GCA_013401335.1 of Brachypteracias leptosomus. Lineage (NCBI taxonomy): Eukaryota > Metazoa > Chordata > Aves > Coraciiformes > Brachypteraciidae > Brachypteracias > Brachypteracias leptosomus. The sequence goes on along the minus strand of VYZX01009220.1, from coordinate 27,565 downwards.
TTATATTCACTAGAAAATTCCAAGGTGTAAGAGCCCAAAAGATTTCGCTCTTCTCCCTCCAGATACCACACGTGCAAAAATTTTATAGCATCGTTCCAAGCCTCAAGTTGAGAGAAGTTATGACTTTAGGCTATTGAACGTGTCCTTTTCAGACAGCTGCAAGTTCTGCTATTTTTAAACACTTCTTCATGTGCAACAAAAGCTCTAGTTATTATGTACCATAATGTATTCAATAGTTTGATTTAAAACATTATTTAATATATATATTTTTAAGTGTATTTTGCTAATAAGAAAAGGAATGTGGAAGGAAATATTTAGTGAACTCACAAAGAGCTGAAGTCTCAGGGCAATTTTGTCACAGAAATTCGGCTGCTAAGTGGAATCCATGCAGAAGATGTTTTATTTCTAATAGAAACAGTTGGTTGAGGTTTTGTTCCATGAGAATTAGAAATGTCTGAGGCATGATTTAAAATGGAAATAGCTCCATAGCCTTCACCATTGTGTCACTATCAATTTGCTCTAGTTATACCATTCAGGGAGATAAAATAGATTAAATGGAGCTATCAGATAGTGTCTCACTGTCTTTTTATTTAAATGTGCTTCACTCTTAATGCCAAAGAGTGTGTGTGTGTCTGTGCCTCTGTATGTGACCCAAAAAGGGACTAAAGACACTTAAGTGCTGCTGGTGCTCAGTGAATTTGGTTTTTCTCTTGTAGCTAGAATTTTTGCAAACCTCATATACTCTTTCCCCCCATCTCAACTTTATCACTTTGCTAAACTGACATGTTTAGGAATTTATTTTTTTTTCCCCCTCAAAGCTCAGTCCTTCCAGCATTCTGGAATTTTAAATTTTCCTAACCCCCTTCTAATTTGTGTGCCATTTTCCCAACTGGAAATGACCCAAAGTTTTGAGAAACACTTCTATACTGTTTCCATGCAGTGTTGAGGGTCTTCTAACTAATACTGACCTTTTTGCTGTGTCTTTTCTCTCTTCCTAGGGGTTACCACTCCTGAGCATTCTCTTCCTAATTAACAGGTTACTTAAAATGCATTAAATATTTTCTTTCTGCATGCCGAGATCAGTTGATGTTGTCCTAAACCTAATAGTTTATTCCTGCATATATTTCTCACAGCTGTCGTTTTCCATGAACATTTGTGCAACACTTTCTATGTTAACACTTTCTGACAAGTTCCATTAACTGGGATCCTGCTTGTTTTCAGGATAGAAATAAAAGAACATGCCTAAATTATAATTTTTTTGCTTGCTTCCTAGATAGCTCTCTCCAATTCTTCATTACCACTTGTCTGCATTCGTGCAGCGTGTTTAATTTTTTGTCCAAGACTTCTCAAGTAAGATTTTGTGATACTGTCAGATATCGAACTTTAAAGCTTCTATTATAGTTTCCAGTTATCTATTATTTTTGTAGTTCTTTCAGAAGAATCTGAAAATTGATCAAGTTATCTTTTTCCTTTTTTTTGTTTTTTTCTGTCTAATCTTGTAGTGGGATTTTTTCTTTTCTTAATACGTCCTAACTCTGTTATGGGTTGAAGTGGTAGTTGTTAGGGTCATTCTTTTGAAGTGTGTGTATATTCTGAACTTACTGATAATTTTAATTAGATACACGTAATAACAAGCAGCTTTAGCAATTAGTGAACTCCTGATAGAGACCTCACAATAGTTTGAGAAACGAATTTTCTCGAGCAGCAAGACAAAATGCTCCAGATGCTCTATATTTTGGTATCAAAGCAATGTTGCCTGTTATGTATAGATTTCTTGGGTTCTAGGTTTGGTACCAACTGGTTTATAATTCTGGAATTTGGTAGTGATGGTTACAATCTGAGAATGCAAATAAAAAAGCAAACCAAAAATGCAATATGTTGGTTCTACAGCGCTGAAAAAGCTTTTCTTCTAAACAAGTTTCATTGTATAAATGTGAAGATAGGAAGTGAGCAGGAGCAGCTGAAAATGAAAACTACCCAGGAAGTTCAAAAAAGTCACCATAAAGTGCAGAGAGAGAGAAGGAGACAGGCTTGAAGTGGTTGCAGTTTTTATTTCCATCCCCGTTCTCCTTCCTGGAAACTTGCCCTGGCATCGTGCTCGGGACCAGCTGCACGCGGGAGCTGATATGGGGATGGGGCTCTGACCCGTGGCTGCCCTCACAGGCAAATGGTTTTCGCTAGACTTCTTGCTAAAGGATAAAAATAAAATAATTTCCAGTCTTACCTTACTAAAGTTTCTTTTTATTTCCCTATGTTGTGTTCTTCTGAACAGGCAAAAAGTTTTTTGCTTGCAGGGCTGGACAATGCAGAGTCTTTGCTAATTTGGTTGGTTGGTGAGCTCCAGATTTAGCTTGTCTTAGAGATTTGAAATGTTTATGTCTCCTTCAGATGGAAAAAGTCTTGATGTCTGTCTTGACAGTGTTGCATCAGGGCTAAGTGCACTTTTTAAAAATCAAATAGAAGATTAACTATTCTATCGAGTTGTTTTTCCCTATTAATTCTGCTTGTCTTGGCTTACTTGATATCCTGATTTTCAGGAAGACTCTCACCCACTCCTTATAGATAAAGCCTGGTGTGAAATATTAAGGGTACGAGGAGCAGAAGTAAAAAAAAAATGACTGAAAATTCTTAAACTCCATTTTTAGCAGAAGTTAAGGCAGCAAATAAGTTTTTTGTGGTTTCTTTTTAATAAGCAACCGGCTTAATTTTTATAAACAAACTTTTGTGCAGTTGTCTTAAAGGGGAAAAAGATTTGCTGACTCTGCCCTTGGAGCAGCCTGCTTGATCACCTCTAGCAGAGCCTAGAGGAGCTTTCTGAAGCTTAGCAAGTACCGTGGGCAAGAGTGGCAGAAGCTGGATGTGCCCATCAGAGGTTGCTCTCACCACTGATGCTCATGATCTTACTGAGCATCTTGTTGTCTTGCTGTTCTTGCTGCTTTTTACCTGTGAGCAGGTCTGCCTAATGAGCAGGCTGCATTATTAACAGTATCTGTTGTGTATAAATCTAAAGGAACAAAGATATTAATAAGATTAAGTTACCAAAAAAGTAAGATGTGCCCTATAGGTGTCTATTAGCAAAGTTCTCACACTCACCTTTAATTTCCTCTCTTCAAATGATATTTGTGATGATTTTTTCTCTATTTTCTCAACTTTCAGAATTTTTCCTGAATATTTTAGAAATCTTTCAGAGGAGAATGATGCAATTTGGGTTTGTCTGACAGTTGCCAAGAGCATTCTACCTATATATGCTAATTATTTATACTCTGAAATGGGAATTTGGGGGGTTATGTTGTTGCCTGAATTTGGCTAACAATTTAACTTGGGAATAATTTGCTGCTCTTGTTTCTTTTCCTTAAGTGTCCAGTTTAGGTTGTTGGGGTTTTTTTGAGGTGGGAGAGATTAGATTTCAGTGCATTTCAGTAATTTTTTTTAAGCACCCAACTTAAAGCATCTCTTTGGGCTAATAGATAAAAAGCCTTGTTTCCTTTACCCACCAGAGTTTAAATGCCTTAGCTCCATTAATTCTTACAAGAGAGGTCTGTGAGTAAAAAGTTCTCTGTTCAGTGCTTTGTTAGCAGTGTGCTGTTTTGGAATGTGTTTCTTGTATTTGTTTACTGAATGTGAAAAAAATATGGCTGTAAGATCAGATCTAATATACTAGCAGTGATTTTCACAGTGTGGAAAATAAAACTTTGTAAAGATTAGTATAAAAATGTAAAAAAAATAGTTTAAGGCATTACAGGAATCTACGGTGAACCCATAAATTTATTCTTGGGAAAAAAATTGACTTTGCATATTTTAGCCTGAATTCACTACTATAATAAATATTCATTATTAGAATAAATATTCACTATTATAATAAATATTCACCATCAAAATAAGTCCCAAAAGCTTCAACATCCACCCCAGTGATTGGCAGCTGGCTGTGTATTGTGATAGATTAACACACAGAAACTAAGGCATTCTTGCTCCTTTTCAATGAGTAGGAAGTTAAACGGATCCTGACCAAGTGCTAAAGAAATTCTTTGGGGGCAAAAGCCAAGATTTTTGTGATGTGAGGAAGGCTACTCTGTAGAGTTGCTGTTGTGTGCTTTAGGTGTAATAAAATGTGCTGGACACAGAGAGGAAGGTGGGTTTATACTCTCCATTTTTAGCTTACTTTGCCATCTGCACATCCACTCTGGCTTTCCACGTGAATCTACAGGCAGATTGGTTGCGAGTAAAACATAGTTTCTTTTTTTTTTAACTCTGTTCTTAAAAAAATAAAAGTAAAAATGTTTGATGGAAGAAAAAAAAAAAAAGAAATGCTTTGTCCTTGAAATAGGCTCCCTTGTTCTATAAACAACTCGAATTTGCACAGACGCTTTCCAGTTGGTATGGGCAGCACTGGTGGTTGGGGTTGGTGGGTCCTCCTGGGTTACCCCCCTTGCCTTTCCTCCCCCCTCCCAGCTCCAGCCTCTGTTTTCTCCTGACCGTACTGACTGGCAGCAGATACTGGAGGAGGCAGAGAGCCGAGAGCCTGGTGTGTCTTTCAAGCCTGATCTCAAAGATCAGGGGGAAACTCTAGAAAGTTATCGGTGCTTAAACCCCAGGTGGCAAATGAATTTGGGTGGCTGATGTGTCCTTCTGTGGCACCTGAGTTGAGGATCCCTGAAAATCTGCATTTGCAGGTGAGTGAGCAGATAGGTTTGTAGTAAATTAGGGATATATATTCTTTCTGAGTAATTTTATTTTCTTTCAATTACACTAACCTGTTTAAACTCTCTGCAGAAAAAAAAGGTTGCATGATCTTCCCAATTTTAGCTTCCACATCTCTTTAAAAAGCCTCAATTTAACAATTAAAGGAAAAAAATGCTTTTTGCCTCTATTGCTTGCTGGACCTCTGTAGCATTTTGCAGGCTGCACTGTCAAACCTCTTGTGATTTTTCATTATTGTGATTATTCCGAAGACTGTGCAATCATCTTTTAAGTTTTGCTGACAAGGAGATAAGCTCATGCTGGAGAACTTCTGTGAGTCACAGCCTGTTGGATTTTCTTAGAAATACACAGAGAATTTAAAAGTCTTCCTTTTAAGAATGAAAAGGAATAACAATACAATTAATCACTCCTGACACTACCTGTCCAAAACATCTGGAAGACAATGGATTGAGATTTTAGGTTGTACAACTGTCCTGCCAAACTAACACTCCTTTCAGAGAGACAAAAAACAAACCACCTACAAGCAGGCAGTTATTGCACTAAGGCTACAGATTTAAACAGGCAGCAAATTCCACCACTTCCAAGAGACATGGAAGCTAAGAATGGGAGGATCAGGCCACCTTCTTTTCCTACAGAGAGTTTAAGCAGGTTTAGTGTAGTCAAAAGATTATAAAAATACTCAAAGAGAATATATCTCCCCAATTTACTACAGACCCATCTGTTCACTCATCTGAAAATGGAGATTTTCAGGGGTTCTCAACTCGGGTGCCACAGAAGGACACATCAGCCACGCAAATTCATTTATCTCAACTTTGCTGATGCAGAAGAGAGGTAGATCTGGATGCAGAAAGCCCAGGGGCTGGTAACGGTGTGTACTACATAACATGGCTATGGGGATTGCTAAGAACTCACATCTTTGAGCTTAGCAGCTCCTGTGGGTCTTCCCGACCCTGAAGGTTTATACCTAGTTTTAGCATCCTGATCTCAAACCATCATGCTCGATAGGCAGGAGATAGTGTCCATATCAAAGCATCATGCTCTCATTCTCCAGCATCACTACCTAGATGAGCCTCTGATAAATTGCCACCTCTCAGGGGGCTTGTGAAGTGGTGCAAAAGTTACTCTAATGTGCAAAAAAAATCTCTTCAGGACTGCCAGCCTGCCTGTGTGTTTTACACTGAGTGTTCTCTGTCATGTTAGCCCACATAAACTTCAGATTCCTCAAGAATAAGGTTGTTTTTTGAATTCCTACTTTGTGAATACAAACAGCAAGATCACCATTCCCCCCCCCAGTTTTACAAAAGTGTCATTAAGGTCAAAAGATATGTTTATTTTAACTTGTCCCTTCATGCTGCCCACCTTCTCTGCCATCCGGAGAGTCCAGTATCTGCTGAGGAGAGGAGCCGAGGTTCAGGGAGCTGCTGGTAGGAAATGGGCTTACGCAACTCACGGTCATTTTGGCATCGCGTGGGTCCTGCCATCTCATTAAATTAATCTAATTCCAATCTAATCTGAAATACCTAAGTGCTTTTGGCTGGCATTTTTTTCAGGTGACAAAAACCATTTGCAAGTGAATTGTTAGAGAGCTATAGAACAACTTGTGAATTTGGGGAAAAGGCTGTGCTCAGGCTTTCAGACCTGGGGTTCGTTTGTATTAGTTGAAATTCATGAAACTTTAGGCAAAGGAAAAAAATATTAAAGTAGAAGCAAATAGCTCTTCACTCCTTTTATTCTATGTGAAGGAGGCTTTTCTGCCTCCCTTGTGTCTGCAAGATGTCAGTCCTGAGAACTTGCCTTTTTCTAGCTATGAAATTGTGCTGCTGCAGTAGTTCCCCTAAACACATAAAATTAGAACTATTCTGCTGAAACCACATTGTCAAAATGGGCTTTTGCAGGAGGAGTCCACTTTCATTTGGTCCTTTTAAAATCACAGTTGGAATGAGGATGGGGAGGGTGAGTGTCAGAGTTTTTTTCCTTTTTCTTTTTTTTTTTTCCTTAAGAAAAAAAATTATGAGGGAACTGTTGGAAATTTCTATGCCACACTTTTCAGTCGTGCTAAAATCCTCCCATTTCTATTTCCCTTTTCCACCTGAAACTAGAATTTTGAAAAATAGAGCCCAGTTTCCCCTCGGTTCTTAGGACAGTGTTTAGTTTGCTGGTTTATTGTCAGGAGCCAGGCAGGAGCACTTCAGAGGTTGTTACCATCCAGAAATACTTAATCAGTTTTCTGATTAAAATATATCAAATAATGATTTTTAAATTTGGTTTAGATTATTTCCTAGCCTGTCTGCTTTCAGAGGTGTTTCTACCATCATCTGGTTGTATCTGTCGTAATGCACAAGCAAAACAAGTTGGTTCTTAAGAAAAGCAGAGGTTTATATGGGATCCTGACCAGTTTAATCCTTGGGAACAGCCTCGCTGGATGGATCTTGAGAGTCAGATAACGAAACAATTCAGTCCTCGGACATCGCTTTTTAAATGTCTTTGAGCTACAACTGCCTTTGAAAAGATCCCTTGTATCTCACTGAAAAATGTGTGTTTATCTCAGTACCATGCTGGGCTCTTTCTTCTCACTCGGAAAGTTGTCTTGGTTCAATTTTATGAGGGTTCCTCATTTTAAGCAGAAATGATCCCAAAATACTGATGCCTGGTTTTGTGTCCTGTTTGTTGGTGCAATAATTCAGCATTATTTTCATGCCTCAGCAGAGGGCACTGTTGGAGCATTAAAGGCACTTGAAAGGCTCATCTCCAGCTTTTCTTGATATTTTCTTTTTTTTTTTTTTTTTTTTTATTTTGGAAAGTGTTTAATGTTCTCCATGTAATTAAATTCAGTTCCCTGTATAATTAGCAATGGAGCCTTATTCTTTGTGCCACTGCTGTGGATTGTATTATTTTTGTCTCTATTTGCCTTCAGTCAATGCAAAATGCCATTGCCTACCAAAACGTGGAAAGTTTTATTGCTATCTCTCAAAGCTGAGCAATATTTAAAGGTGGAAATAAAAAACTGTGTAGTTAGTTCCATTTACTTGCTCAGAGTAAATAGGAAACCTTTAAAATTCCTGCTCGTGGCACGGGAAATAGCAGAGTTAATGCGCCATAATAATATTACCTTTGTAACCGAATGTGTATTATAATATTTTTGGGTTGTCAGTACTTGCAGGTTGTTAAAAATACATATGCAAACCTGTAATATTTAATTATGTGGGAAACCTATTGATTTTATTTGGCAGATGATTTTTTTTTTCTCTTTAAGTTGTTTTCCTCTGCGTCTTTGCAAGAAGTTATGCTGTACTGCTGCTGTTTAGCATATTGAAATATTAATTACAGGGTGATCAGGCACAGTTATTTTTCATTAATCTCAAATGCAAAGCAATTACTGTGACCTAGAAATAGTTTACTTGTCCAAATACCTGTAAACATCCTGATTTTTTTTATAATTTATGAAGACCAGCTACAAAACGTTGTGTCAGAAAGAAATAATTTTCTGAGGCACCAGAGATCTTAAATCTTAACATTACATTAGAACACTCTTACTGCTTGTAAAGGGCAGATATTTGGGAGGTGGGAGCCTGTTAATATTCTGTTTGTTTGGCTCTTAAATTGGCAACTGCATGTGGAATTAATTACAAAACCCATGTTCTAGTTTTCTTTCAGAAAGTGACTCTTTGTCCGTAGCTGGTGGAGTTACACGAACAACCCGGAGAAGTTTGTGTTAGAGACCGAGGGCTCCGCTCTGCCGCTGCCTGGCAGGATTCGCTTCCACTCGCTTAAAATCAACCACAAAAAACATCTTCTCCAGAAATCTCTGTTGCTTTAGAAATAGTGGGGGAATATATTTTTTTATAATTTTTTTTTTTCTGATAGTGGAAAATGTTAATTAAGTTCTCGTCAGCTGAACGCGGTCGGGAGGAAAGGAGCAGCCAAGAGTTTGAAATGAAAGTGGGTCGGTCCCGGGGCTTCCACGAGATATCCTGGGGTTGGGGCCTGATCCTACCATGGACCTGGTGCCTTCATGGTCTGGAGGGTCTGGAGGTCGGGAGAGCTCTGTCCTCAGGCTGCCCGGCAGCAGGATCCATATCTCAAGGCCAATGCCGCCGTCTCCAGTCGCCGCTGGGATCGCAGCAACTTGGGATAACAAAGGCAAAAGTTGGTTGGGGTTGATTTTAGGCAGCGCCGTGCGACTGAACTGCCTTTTGCTGCCACAAAGAGAGGCCATTGCCTCCAACAAAAAAAAAAAGCAGCAGCACACTCAGTAATATTTCTGTGCAGCGGGTTGTAACGATCTGGCGTTACATATTTTCTAAGGGGACTAATATTGTGCCCGAGCAGACTGTAATTAAATGGCTGGGTTTGTTCTTGAAAGCTTGCTTTCATGTCGCTTCCTATTTATTAGTGTCTCCTTACGCCTGCTTGGGAGGCTAATATTTGAGGAAATTCTTGTTTCAGCTGAAACATTGCTCCTGATGTACTGCTTCTGTATCATCTCTGTAGCTGTTATCTGTGGTGTGTGTTCCCCATGAGAGGCTATCGCAGGTTTTTAGTCCAGACTGTTTGTATTCGACAAGGTCAAGATAAGTTTTATCTCTATAGATAAGTCAAGTGCATCAGGATCGATACAGTTACAGTAAAATACATTGGCAATATTTATTGCCAAGATCCTAATGAATTTTTTAAGCTACTAAGACTCTCTTGGTGTAGCATGGATGCCCTAAATGGTTGGTTATAACGAGGCCCATGCGATTATAGTTGGGGACTTTTTAAAAAATAAAAAATGTACAACTTGATGGTTTTTTAGCAGGGAGGGAGCTTTATGCTCCTCCTCCCTCATCCTCACAGATCCTTAGGACATAATCAAAATAAGTGTTTGCATTCCATTCACTCAGGTGTCTGCAGAGGGATTTATGAGGTTTATCCCCAAGTTGCCTGATATGATTATGGAGTTACTGTATTTTTAGTACAGGAACAGTTTTTTGGAATTTTACCTTCCATTTTTTATTGACAAGATAATTGTCTTTGTTTTGGCTTTGACGGAGTGGCTTGGGCCAGTTTCATTTGTGATATAAATTTCCCTAGGTACATATTTATGCAGTTAAATCAATAAGTATTTCATAATCTCTCTAAATACTTATGTAACTTAATAATTCCAGCCATTATGATGCATCTACTTAAATATGTATTTTATGTAGGGGCATTTAAAAATGCAAATTATAGGGATTATTTTCCTTCAGGCTTTGTGTTTTTCTGTTGCATCAGATAGAGAATAAGAAAATTAACCCACAAAAAATCCTACTAAAGTAATAATGAAGATCTGACTTATATCCGGTCCAGATAATTTGGTGATAAGGGTGCATGGCTCCCTTGAACTCATTTTGCTTTCTCTGTTTTCTGTAGTTGATCTTTTAAACCATGCAACGCAGCCGTGACAGCATGAGGACTAAGTTAAGGAGAAAGTTTCCACCTTTGCCACAGTCACCCACTTCTGAGTCTTTTACTGACACCCCACTATCATCTTCTGTAGGTGTCTTTTCTACCCTTCCTGGCTCCAGAGCACCCAAAAGTTGCTTTTTTTTCCATTTTAATACTTTGAAATTCAAAATTGGGATTGATAACACCATGTTGGGAAGCTGCTGCGTAGCTTCTCTTCGTCTTTACCACGGAGGTTTGATACCTGACACTTTTAATTTAATTTAATTAGGGAGGCAGAACCCCATCTTGGTGTTCATTAAGGGGATTATTCATCAAAGTTATTGCTTCCTTGATGGAGAATAACAATATCACTCGCAATGGCTGATGTTGCTTTCATAATTATATTACTTTCTACTATTTTTCTCTCCAGGGCTTTGTACTTAGTCTCTTTATTTGAAAATTTTAAATTGAGGAAAGCGTAAACTTCTGCTATAGCAAATTCACGAGGGCCACGTTTATTTTCCTCTAGTAGCTTTATGTCATGTAAATGCTTCATTGAGGGTTTTGGGGGGGTTTTTTGCCTGCTTTTTATTGGTTCTCTACACTGTCTTTAAATATTTGTATTTCTTTCAAGCTTAGCTGCTCTTCGGCTCGGGGCCTGAGGTCTCTGGCTGCTGATGGAGCTGAACTCTGCTGAAATCCCGTGGAGCTCCTGTAGCCAGAGAGTCACCACAGGGGCTGCTGGAACAGAGGCGAAATCTAATGTAAAATTAATAAGGAGGGAGGGGAGCAGACTTGTTTGCAAAAGTTTATCTTTTGTAACGCAGCCCTCATCAAATATTCAGAAAATGACAGCTTTAAAAATAGAACAATTGCCCATTTAAAACATGACGAGTTTGGTTAGTTTACCCCCAAGTATCCGGTGTCTGTGACTCAGAAAAACCCTTATCTACTAAAGGGGGGAGAAAAAGAGCATTGCAGGAAAGGTGACAAGTTTTCACCTCTTTCCTCAGAGAACATTTTAATTCCACTTTAATCAGCCTGCCAATAAAAGAGTACTTGGCTTTCAAGGGGAAACAAATCAAAATATGCATTTATCAGTCAGGAGGCAGAATTCAATCGCTCACAACTGATGAACTCCAAAACGAATGAAACTGGTACTATCACGCTGCCTTGGTGGCTTGCTTTGTACTATCAAAGAACTGGTACTATCTTTTTCTGCCACATCCACTGTTTGTCTGTCATCCCTAATTACGGCCTTTCAAAAGAAACGCTTCATAATTGCTGTTAATAGTTAAAATAAAAAAAAAATCCGCATTTAGATAACTAAACTAGTATTCTGCTTTGTGCGGATTTTCATGCTCTGCAGCTGCCAGAATAACTTTTAAAAAAAAACAAATAAATTAGCCAGAGATGAGACAGAGGAAAGAGAAAGAGGTTGCAGAGTGGTACGGTCGGTGTTATCGTACAGGGCTCCTGCAAGGGCACGTCACGGGCCTGTCTTATTAAAATAAAACTTTATTTTCCACTAGGAGAGGAGCTTTGAGGTTCACGTTGCGCTGCGCAGGTGGGCTCTCATTTCAGCCTCCTCTCTGCCGCTCCGCTGGAGAAAGAAGAGCCCGGAGTGGAAAGAAGGTGGTTTTTGTTATCGGCGCAAAGTTGGATGCTGTTTCACGTGTGGGTGTTTGGAGGTTGGGGGAATTGGTTGCTCTGGCTTTTCTGCTTGTTTAGCGCGAGGCGAACACATCGCTCACTTTCTTGGTATTAAACAGAGTCGTCCCGATGGTTCCAGTCGTTAGACTACAGGGTTCTGCACAAAGCTGGATCTTGCTGGGGAGAGAAGCTGCATTCTTCGGGCTTATCTTGCTCCTTGCGCTGGAATTTACATGCGTAACTACCAGTGCATCAAGATGAGTTTTTCGCCTTTGTGTGGTTTGCATCTCAATGAGGGTGGAGAGGTGCAGCCTGTTCAGCTTCCCTTCTCCCTGCCCTGAAAAATGGTTAAAACTCACCTCATACTTTATTTATGCTTTGTTCCATCCGACTTCTCTTCTGCTAGGAAGGATTTATGAGGCCAGAAAGCAAGAGCCAAGCTGCTCTTCTGTTTCATTTTCCCCATCTCCCGGCCTTGTTTGCTTGTTTTTCCATTTTTTGCTCCCTGTGCAGAACACGCTCCCCCCTCCCTGCCCGTGTCCAGCTCTGGAGCAGATCCTGAGATGCTGGGCTCCCCTAACACCGTGCCTTGTTAAAATCCCTGCCTGACTCGTGGTGTCCTGGGATTGCAGCCTGAAACTGGTCGTGCAAAATAGCAGCCTTGGCGCGAGTTTGATGTGCAAAAACCCCAGGATCTGACCTCTAGTCTCTCCTTTTCCCCTTCCTGTGGTTCCACAGTATCTCGCTTGTGTTGCCCCGGTCTGGGGAGCTTTCTGCTCTCCTCTGTCCCACTGAGCTCCATCCTCTCTTCAGATCTCACCTCCTGACCTCCTTTTTCCACCCCCCGGGAGTCGACTAGACAAAGGAGCTGCGTTGTCATGTGGATGGTATATACAAATAAATTGCATTGTATTTTTTTCTTCTTTTACGGTTGATTTTAATCTTGCATTTTGAAATCATGCTCATAGCAGTTGCAGGTAAAAGAAATATCAAGTAGGGTGGTTAAAGTGCTTGCTTGGGTCATGCATTTGTAAAGATGAGTGTGTTGGTATTGCTCGAATAGACGGGGCAACTTGTGATGCTCTAAAGTTAAAAAGCAGCGAGAAACAAGGTAGAAATGTGATGGTGGGGGAGAAACTTTGGTCTCCTCTTCGTTGGAGAGTGGTTACGTCAGTCCCAGGGCAGTAGAAGTAAAGGGGTTTGTGTGCTCAGTTACTCATTTCAGAACTGCTTCTATTTAATTGGCGTGAAACTAAGCGTGCTCGATTTAAAAGGTGTGTCACACAGCTTCAGAAAATGAAGTTTAGGAAAACTAAGTAGAGCTGTAAATAATAATAAGTTTATAAAAAGACTACTGTCTGCAGAAAAATACTTAGGGTTATAACTTGCTGTTGCTTAAATAAAACAATTGACTTTACAAACAACGGGCAGTACAGAAACCAAAAGTTTTCAAAATAACCTTTATTTTGAAAGGAGCTTTGTGGGGAGCTTCTTACATTTCACACACTTTTGCGTTCATGCTTTTGTCAGATAGATCTTCACAGGTTTGATGCTCTCCTACTTGTTCTCATACTATGACTCTGATTCTCATACTATGATTCTATGTTGCTTGAATTTTTGCCCAATATTCTGGTAATGTGCAGCACTCAGGAAATATTTATATATTCACTCTGGGAAAACAGGGAAATGTTATTTCTCCGTTAGGTAATTTACTCTCGAAGTAATCTCCTGAAGGTGGTAGTGTGTTATGTATCTGAACCTCATGGAATATTGTATTTACAGGCTACTAAAGCCTTAAATTAAAATGTTCTCTTACTGCTTTGTGTGAATACAGACAGTTCTGTGTTTTCCAGAGAGCTGATGATTAGAAAAATGATAAATCATTAGACAGCACTAAGGGAAGGTGTGTCACACGAAGGCTGGAGGAGGAGGAGGAGGAGGAGGAGGAGAAGGAGGGAGAGGATGACTACTAGGTAAAGGATGAGTCAGAAGCTGACAAAGTTCTTCAGAATTTGGTAATTAACAGAAGTGGAAATAGGAGTCAGCAGGGGCTGGAATGACCAAGATCTCAAACTTCTTATAAGAATGCAGAAATACAGGTGTTGTAATGTTGGGTCCGGATCCTGACTGAGGGTTTGGTTCGTTATCCTGTGGGTGACAGGGAAATTCCAAGGATGTTCCAGGAAAGTTGTCCTTTGGAGGGCAACTGTAGGGCATCCTACCCCAAAGAAAAAAATTCCTTTCCCTTCTCCCTGCTACGCTTGTGTACTCAATCATAAGGACTTAGAATAGACCTTCTTAATAGAGCTGCGGCTTGTCTTATTAATTGCATCAAATTATTTCCGAGTTTTTCACAAAATTCAGAGGTTTTTTGGCAACTCATTTCCTGCATTTAGCAATACACTTTTGAGATGGAGGAAAAAAAGTTGTATTTTTATATTATTGTCTTCAGGAATTAAATGCCTAATTTCATCTTTACCCCCTCTGTACCTCTATCTATACTGCTTTTTAATTTATTTTCCTTTTTATTTTCTTTTTCCTTTAAGCAAGCGTGACCAGATACTTGTGTCACAACTTTGGCCAGTGAGTTCTGCCCTTGCAGGTCTAATTAGCTACTCTGTTATTTTGCCATATTATGTTTTTTGGCATGTAACAGTCACCTATTATTATTTTTTTTTCCTGACCCTCCTGTAAAAGGAAACCACAATAATTGAAGGAGCCTCTGATTTTGTAGCTCTTTTGCTAGATGTGTTTGTGTGTGTTATTTTAATATCTTTTAGCAATTTTTGTTACTCTTCTCATGGCCAAATCTTTCCATAAGATTAGTAGGAAATGCGTTCCCCCCCTTATTTCTTTGGGGGCAGCTTTTGCTACTGTGCATTTATAACTTCAAAGAACAGCAATAAATAGCTGGTCCCCATCAACGGAGCAAAACACACTTGAGTGAAAGGTCAGAAAGAGGTGGCGATGCTAAGAAATGTCTCTGAATGTCAGAATCAATTAAAATATTACTTTATTTAAATTACTGGTTTCTTGACATTACTCTAATTCATGAAGCTTTTTAAAGCTATGAATTCTGTTTGGAAATATTAGCACTAAAAAGCATTGGGTGCCTGAAAGCTGTAAGTTTGGGGCAGTTTAATGCTACTTTTTTTAGAAGATGAATAACTTGGAGTCTACCTAGTTTATGAAAGCACAGATGGAAGATTTGAAGCATGGAAATCCGAAGGAGAGATTGAGGCACGACCCTTTCTCTGCTACTTTTTAATCTGCTGCAATTACTGTATGGTCTTAACCCTGGAAGTAAACCGAGTCAGAAAGTCAGCTACTCCTGATAAAAAAAAAAAATCCAAGAAGAAAAACCCAGCACCTTTGCTGCCTTGGGTTTCCGAGCCAGACGCCACCGCCAGCGCCTGCAGTGTGGTGGTAACCTGAGGGTCAGGAGAACTTGAACTGCAGCGTTGGGTCTGGCTGTACGTCTGTCAAGGGTTTCCTGCGAGCCGGAGCTCGCTGAGCTCTCAGAGCAGCTCCATCCTGGTGCTTTTGGCACCAAAGAGAAGAGAAATAATGTATGATCTGCTGGCTTTGCCTTCTCCGGGTGGAAGGAGCTTGTGTTTAATGTATAGCTGGGTTTTACCACGAAGTAAAAAAGTTGAGGCAACGTTTTGGTGTTTGTTTGAACGTGTGTATTTGATGCGCGCTTAGTGTTTGAATTTCACAGTGAAATTCAGCTTTCCATAAGGAACTCCTGGTGCTCAGCCTTGTTTTTCAGACTGTGGTGCTCCATACTGCTTTAAAATAGAGCTTAGTCTTTGTAGAAAGGGCTCTGTGATAAGTATTCATGTACTACATACACACTTGGTTCAAAAAGTGGCTTAAAAACTTAGGTGGCAGCTGAGCTGGAGGACAGACAAACTGCCTTCTCAAGAATTTCCCCCGGTATTGCTGTTTGGGGTTGCTTAATTATTAGTACTTTCCAAATTAGACAAGAATATCAATAAAAAAAAAGAGTTTTGTGAAATAGTAGCTTCTGGTTTTGAGCCTTCCAGCCCCAAGGTGCCATTCACACTTTGGATTTTACAGTTGTGGTGATGTACAAGATGATTCAACCAGACTGACCCTCCAGTCCATTCATGTTCATGGGTTTCCTTTTTTAAGCCAGAGAAATCAGGCCAACTTTTACTTCAACCTCCAGTACAACAGGCAGTAGATCTCTTATTATGTGGAGTCCAGGATGCTTGGATTTTAAAATCTTTATTTTTCCTCTCTAATATTGCACGTGTGCTCCTCTTGCCTCAGCAGGGCCAGGCTAAGGAGCACTTACTGCTAAGGAAAAGTGACAATGAACTTCTAAAGAAGCAAAACACAAAACCCTCTAAACCACACGGCGTTTAAAGCCTGACCTTTGCTAACCTGACCCTCTGTCGAGGGCATTTTGTCTGTGCTGGATGCAAAGAGGTGGCTGTGGGTCTGCAGCCACACAGCAAGCGAGCACCAAAACCCATCCCTGAAGTCTCCTCAGTGATTCAGTCAGGATTATTGGAATATCTTGATTATAGTCTTGCTTGTTTTGTTCCTCTTGATTTTTCAAACTTCTGGAGGTGCTTAAGGTACATTCCATTCATAACCATGAGGACTAGGAAGCGTTTGCAGTGAAAGCCAGACTCATGCAGTCTCATGGACCTGCACGTCATGTCCAGAGGGAAATGCAAAATACCTCTTTAAGAAAAGAAAAAGAAAGTGGTAAAATTTAGAAAACTTCTAGTGTGCTTTTCTCACCCTTTGTTATTTCCCTTAGCTCTTGGATTAGGAAGTTTAGTTGAGAGAACTATGCACGGTTTGTATTTTTAATATCCTGGGCCATTCACGTCCTCCCAGGGATTCCTCAGGAGTAACAAGGGGACCCCCCTGGCACGGACAAAGCATTTTGTTGTTTTTGGAGAAATTTCACATTCCCAGCACTTGGAGCAGAAGCAAGACACAGACTTTTGTGCTCTTGCTGCCTTTCTGCTTGGGAGCATAGGGAAGGACCAGGGAGGAGGGGGAGAGGGAATATGTGGTGGCCCAGGTGGTGGAAGCAGGGGATGGAAATGGGGCCATAGGGGAGGTGTTTGGATCTGAGCAATAGATGCTGAACAACAACTCTGGTCACCCAGTTACTTGTTCTGCCTCCCTGGTCTGAGAGTGTTTTAAGCAACAGTTTGTTTAAAGGAAAAGAAGATATTTGTAAAACTGGAGAAGGGGGAGCATAGTGCAGCAGGACATCCTCGTGGTGGAGTCATCATCCCTGAAGTTGTTCAGAAAATGAGTAGATGTGGCGCTTTGAGACATGGTCTAGGGGTCAGGGAGATATTGGACTTGATGAACCTAGAGGTCTTTTCCAGCCTAAATGATTCTATGATTTTATGATCATAGAAATCATCTTTTATATGCAGTAGATAAAGGAAGTTCCCTGCATTGTTTGATGCTTCTGTGTCTGAAGGAGCAATAGCTACTGCAGGAGCTCTACAGAGGTATGAAAAACAGGCCTTCTAAAAATACCAAGAAGCTCCCTCCACCCCCATTGTTTATTGGAAACTTCCCCCCCCCTTAAGATATTTGATTATGGTGTAATGCAGCTAATTTAAGCATCTGTTTATCACTGCCTGGCTAGACTGAATGTGAAATTTCAATTGAATTACCTCCCAAGAGAGCTTTGAGCTCTGAGGGTAAAACAAATCATTTTCTCTCCGTTCCCCTGGGATTGTCAATAAAAAGAATTAATCTAAATAGTTTACATGCATTTTGAAATGTTGCATCTACTAGACTTGCATTTGTTGGTAGTGGAAAATTGCCAGTGTGAGTGGAATATTGGCTTTACCTCGACTATGGCAGCCTTGTAGTGTGGTGGGACAGTGTCTGGAAGGGCCATAGTCATGAAGGCCTCTTCATTTCATGAATTTATGTTTGGTAATAAACATGTGTGGGTTTTTTTACAACAGAATCATAGAATGGTTTGGGTTAGAAGGGACCTTAAAGATCATTTAGTTCCAATACCCCTGACAATGGCAGGAACACCTCCCACTAGACCAGGTTCCTCAAAGCCCCATCTAACCTGGTCTTAAGGTGATGGAGCATCCACAACCTCCCTGGGCAACCTGTTCCAGGGACTCACCACCCTCAGAGTGAAAAAGTTCTTCCTAATTTCTAATCTAAAGCTCCCTTCTTCCCATTTAAACCCATTACCCCTCATCCTATCACTACAAGCCCTTGTAAAAAGTCGCTCCCCAGCTTTCTTGTAGGCCCCCTTCAGATTCTGGAAGGCCGCAATAAGGTCTTCTCAACACTAGAAGATAGTGTATAAACCTGAGCTTAACTACAGCCTCAGACATCAGTAGGTTCTCCAGGTCTTCCAGGTGGTATGTTAGCATAAAGTGAATTATTGCTGTGGGCTGCTGGTGGGACACTGTGAGCCCTTCATCACCACCACAGCTTTGTCTGCTCCTAAATATTTATGTGTACACACGTTGTTAAAAATATTTCCACTTCCACAAGAAACAGTTGATGTTCTTTTTTATTTGTCATCATGTCAACAAAGATCTGGGAGAGGGCAGAGTACAGGTTTTTCTTGCTCTGCAAAATCAAGTTAGTAGGTTTACACCTTCTCTCTCATTTTGGTAGTGTGAGACAGGAGATTTCTTCCCAGTGAGGGTGACAGACACTGGAACAGGCTGCCCAGGGAGGTTGTGGAGTCTCCTTCTCTGGAGACGTTTAAAGCCCCCCTGGACATGTTCCTGTGCAACTTGGTTTAGGTGATCCGCTCTGGTGGGGGATTGGACTAGATGATCTCTTGAGGTCCCTTCCAGTCCCTAACATTCTGGGATTTCCCTTCTACTTTGTCTTATTTAGATTGGAAGTAAAATCTACTGCCATCCACATGCAGAAGACCTGCAGGTCTGATTTGTAGGAGCTTTTACCCTGGACTAGGCTGCTTTGCTGGGGGACAGGTGCTGCCTTCACTCAAACTGGGATGTGTAGACATGTCCATGAGCTGCAGGCAGCAGTCCACATGCGGGTGATGCCGCAGTGTCTCCCCACTGCTCTCCCTGGAGAACAAGCAAGTTCTCCTCCAGCTGAAGTTGCTGACTGGGAGAGAGCCCTGGGCTGTCTCAACATAAATAACTGTGGGCTACATTTCCAGATGCAAGCAACATCTCTCTTGTTGCCAGCTACAACTCCAGCTGAGAGTTAAAAGAAGGTCCATAAAAAGGTAGCAAGGTGCTTTACTCCAGTTTGCCTTTTGTGATGTGGACAGTTAAAATTTGCTCTCATACAAGCATTCAGGCAGTGAAGAAAAACCTCTTTAAAGATATTCTAGTAGTGGTTACAGTGAGAAGATTGGTGGTACCTGTGCAGAGCAAATGCTTGTTGATTATTTTGAGGTGGAGATGTGTCGAGACCTGCAGGAGCCAGCCCAGGTTAGCAGATAAACTCATGTTATCACCCTGAATTTTTAAATCTTCTGTCCTTAACTTGGATAATTTTAGATAACAATCAAAAAGACTCCCCCAAACTTCTAAATAAGCTTGAAGAAGTTCTAGTTTGCTTTTTTCAAGAGTTTGGTGTTTCTGTGGTCACGGTGATAGTTGATCATGTTTAATGGCAGAGCCTAAAGAAGCTAAAAGCCATGTCCATGGCCAGTGTATTTCCACGATGTCTATAATCAGCAGTAGTTCCTACAATCACCACAGGGAGGATTTGAAGATAGGGCATGATATTGCTTGTTTACTTGTCAACGTTTTTGTCAGTGTTTTCTTCAACGTGGTCTTGAACATAACCAGTGTTGGGGCATCTACAACCTCCCTGGGCAACCTGTTCCAGTGTCTCGCCACCCTCAGAGTGAAGAATTTCCTCCTGATTTCCAATCTCAATCTCCCCTCTTCCAGTTTGAACCCATTATCCCCTGTCATGGTAAAGGTAATTCAGGATTTTTATTCCGAAACAGTAGTAGACTGTAAGTTTGTGGGTACATTGAAGCTTTGGCCCATGTTGTGAGATGCTAATAGTCCGTATTTCCTTCCTGACTCTAAGTATGGAACAGTTTTGACAGTTTAAGTATACTTTAAAACAATTAATCCTGACAGGGTTGATAATAACGGAAGAAAAAAATTTTTTTAACCCCAAATCTGCAGTTTATCTTAATGAGTAGCTCACCCTGTCAACAGCAAAACCCCGTTACTGTGTGTAATAGGATTTAGAGACCATCACAATGAGAAAGGACAGGTCTTGTAATTTTGAAGTATGTGGCTAGAAGTAGGGAAGGGTTAGTATTGCCTTCTCCATGGCCATCCATAGTCCTGCAGTGTGCCCCCAGCCCAAGGTGCTTCACCCATGCCTCTCCCAATTTGATGGTAAAACAACGTTAAGAACAAATTTATTTTGAGATCCTTGAACCAAGGTGGTCTTCCAGGAGAGGTGTGCCAAAGACACCAGCTGCTTCAGATCAAAGAGATACCAGAGTTAGTGTCCTGTTAAAAGCAAGTGCCTACATGGGAATAATCTTGGAGTGTTTCCAAATACAAATAAGCCCCGTGTCACAAAAAGTCAGGAGTCTCCCTTGAGTGAAGATCGTTGCCCTCAGGGTGCATGTTGGTCACTCTTTAAAATTCTTATAAAAACAAAGAAATTAATTATCCCGTATAAAAACGGGGCATATGTCTCCTGGCAAACATTCAATTAACTTTTTAGTGCTTGCTACTTAATGTTGTGTTTGACCAGCCGAGCATTGAGAACGACTTTCCTTTGAGAGGGAGCTGGGGTGGAACATGGCACAGAGCTGGAGCTTTGCTCCAGCGACCAGTTGCTGCTGGTCATCAACATTTTTCCCATGATCGTTGAGTGTGGAGCTCGTTATGTTTTACTGATGCATGTGAGATGGAGTTTGCTTTGGGACAGGGTTTGGGGGGTTTTTTTTGTTGTTGACTGGATGATGTTTTATTGAGAATATCATTTAGCGAGTTTTGCAATCAGAGACTGGGTTGTGATGGTTGAGCATGAACTACCAATTAAAAGCAACTCTGTAATACTTCTAATTCCCATGACTAATGGGCTGAAAATATGGAGCTCTTTGACCTGGATCCAATCCAAGCTAAAGATGAATTATGCCACATAGATCACATTTTCTGCTCTTAAAATGGCAAATGTTGCAGGTGTAACCCCCAAACTTCAAGAAATATTGACTTCCAAAGGATGAGCTGACATGATGACTGATATATTTTGAGAGTAATGCGTCAGAAGAACCTGAATAAGTATTTTTTTGTAAAACTTTTACCTGTTTGTATATCCATCGATGCCATTTATAATCTCTTTCCACCATTAATCTGCTGCTTTGTTTTGATTACACACTGAAACAATTGGATGGGAAAGATTCTCAGGGTTTCTCATTGAGTGTCTGATGTCCTTTAGATTGGCAGTAAAAAATCTCACTGCTACAAGATACATCTTGATTTATTTTAAGTGCTTTCTATATGTAGAGGTTCTCAAATTGATCTTTGATTGTCTCATATAAATCATATTATTTTTTCCTCAAAATTTGCTAAAACAGTGAAATTGGGTGTTAAACCCAGTAACCCAGATAGCTGAGTTTAGTTGTTCTTGTAGCAGAAAATATTCAATATCTACAGGTTGAACTCCAGGCTGGTTGGGCTGCTAAAAGCTGTATAAATATGCAAGGAGCTCTGCTAGTCAAAGGGAGGGGGTGATTGCGTGGCAGGGCAGTGGGAGTTCTCCTGGAAACAGGGGAAATTATCAGTGTACCAGGACAGAATGCAAAGGTCCATCTGCTGAATACAAATAAAGTATTGAGCACCAGGTTCTGCCTCACGGAGCTGGCGCTTTGGGAACCACTCTGATAAATGCACTGATAAATTGGAGGGAATGAGTGCTATTGCAAAAGCCTGATGAAGGCTAGGAAGTGTCCAGCTAGTAGGAATTGCATTGCTTGGTCAGGCACAATGAAATTAAATAGAATTTGCTTTAGTGAAATTGCATCAAGGATGATTAAAGGTGCTGCTGGGAGAAGGTGGCGATCACCTTTCACTGGAGCCACTCCAGTGACTCTGTTGCTTACTCCTTACGTCTGTTTGAGGTTTTTTTTCTCCTTTGCTCTAACTTCAAGGCTCGTCTCCCTTTCCTGATCGTTTCCACCATTGCATTGTGCCCCTGCTCTGAGCCTGGAGGTACCACCAGGGCTGCTTCAAAGAGCAGGGAGCTCATCAGAAGCTACTTGTCAACACTGTTCCTTGGGACCAGGAGAATTTGCTCAAATACACCGGGTCCTGCACCTCTCCCTTACCCCAGCACACAGTATTCTGCATTCCTGTGTTCTTTGATAAGTGCATTTTGGGTCAAGATCTGGCCTTTTAGCTTTGCTGTCAGCAGCCTCAAAAAGCTGATCCACGTAACATGGCACCTTCTTACCCAGGTGAGCCCAAGATGTCCAGGTCAGAGCTGCTCAGTGCTCCATCCACAGCTCTGCTGTTGGGATATGCAGGTGGGAATCCAGCCTGTATTTCATTCCCAGCTAAGCCACCAAGCAGTCGCTCATTCCTACTGCTAAAAACACCTCTGGTGTGGTGTCATTGGTTTCTCACCTCCTGGCTCAACTGCTCTTTGGATGTTCTCATGATGCAGAAGAGTCTAAGTCAAACTCTGTTGCTTTTGCTTTAGTATTTTTGCATTTTGCATTGTTTTCTAGGGGCCTTTGGCCTCGTGGGTGTTGAACAATGAGTTGTAAGAGAATTCACATCTTTACAGTTGTTTTGCTTTCCAGAACTGCAGGCAGGACCAGGGCCTCACTGTGCTCTGCTGTGTTTGCAGGGGAGCTGTGACACCACAAATGTCAGGTTTGAGTGACTTGAACTGGGTTTTGCCCCAGATGTGCTGCCAATGTGGCCAGTCTGTTACGGTAAAACAAAACACATGCACCCAGAAATGCACACATGTATATAAACACGTATAGCATCCATACGTTACCAAGAGGAGACAGTATCATGACTTTTTATGTTTCCATTTGATATGTAAATGATCCTCTAACAATGGGACCAGAGTTACATAATCTACATAGAGATACCTTCAAATTCATGTCATAGAATCATAGAACGGTTCAGGTTGGAAGGGACCTTAAAGATCATCTAGTTCCAATCTTCCTGCCATGGGCAGGGACATCTTCCACTGGACCTGGTTTCTCAAAGCCCCATCCACCTTGTCTTGAACACATCCCATGTTGAGACATCTACAGCTTCCCTGGACAACCTGTGCCAGTGTCTCATCACCCTCAGAGTGAAAAACTTCTTCCTAATTTCTAATCTAAATCTCCCCTCTTCCAGTTTGAACCCATTACCCCTTGTCCTTATCACTACAAGCCCCTGTCAGAACTGTGAGTGGAGCCTCAGTGTATTTATTTTATTAAACAGTTTGACATTTTACCTCTTTTGCTGCTGGTTAATATTAGACTGAGAAGTCAGAGGAATATTTTTCAGTTGTTGGAGCAGTGCATGTGCAGAGCTATATTTGGTCATTTATTCCTGCTTCATTTTTGTAACAATTGTAGCATGAACTAATTATTTTCTCAGCTTGAGACGGTTTGGAGTTGGTTTGGTAACTGTTTATTTCACAGATGCTTTCTTGAAGGCATGATCTAAGCTCGGACGTGAGGTCCTCTGCTCCGCTTCCTTCAGAGGCACAGGAGAGACCAAGGGCTTTGCTGGGGGAGAAAATATTGGGCAGTAGATTCATACATCACCTTCATCCATGTGTGAATATCCAGGTGAAAAGTTAATGCTCCCACTAACAGGATTGTCTTCTGCTCCATGCTGGCACGTCCCTTGGATTGCCCAGGCCAGGGCAAGGGGAGCCAGATGGAGTCATTGGCTTGGAGAGGTGTGGAGTGAGAAGTAGAGATGTTTCAGCAAAGAAATCAGCACTTTGTTGGGTTTAAACCAGTTCTCTCTGCTTATCCTGGGAATCAGAGCCACCGAAATACTATCTTCTCCCTGCTGTTGACTCCCTTCCAAAGGATTTGCTGTTGGCCAGCACGAAGGAACCTCAAATACACCTTGGGACTCAAAACTTGCACCAAAATGAAGCTGTATTAATAATAATAATAATAAAAGAGTTCCAGTTTCCTACAGATTTAAATTAGCTCAGTAAATTTGACACCACGTTTAGCTTCGGAGGTGATAATGCATCAGATTACGCCGTGTGGTTATTTTTCATGGCATGTCAGTAAAATAGAAACTAATATTCTATATTGGCATTTCAGAAGATGTTTCTTCAGAGGGTTGAGCTTTCTGTGAGGATTTAAAGGCTCTTAGTGTAAACGTGACCGTTCTGTGTATTTTTCAGTTCAGGCAGCCTGCTTCTATTATAGAGAAAAAGGTAACAGCTTAATATTTTGTTTTGGAGTTGTAGATGGTGGAGTTTTAGAACATAAATAGATGCTCTGTATTTGAAACAACACTTGAAAGTGTTCATTATCTTCATATTTCCATAACATCATTAGTTCCCTGACTAATTGCACTCAAGCAGCCTTTGCTGGGTGCTTTGTATGCACACAAAGGGGCAGGTTTTGCCCTGAAAAGCTGAGTCTTGGGGCATCAGATGTAGAATTTGCCAGTGCAGGGAGCAGTAAACAATGACCAGTTCTCTACAGTTTTAACTCAGGCAGCTGGTTTAAAACATTTGCAAGCCATTCTTTACTAGAAAGCCAGGTTCTCAATTGCACTACTCCTTCTCTTGAAAGGGATTTTGCTTTCTGTAGAAAAACTGTCTTTTTGTGGTAAACCAGAAAACTTTTTTTTTTTTCCTTGCAGAGAAGAGTTCTTTGCAGGAAACCATTTTCTGACCAGCTTTAAAATACAGAGATAGCAGAGACCACTTACAGTTCTTTCTCATCACTCCTGAGGAAACTAAATGCTAAACGATCAACATTATGTGAAGTTTGCTCAAAGTGGGAAAGGTCTTTGCCTTTTTATCCTTTGCCTGTACCCTAGAAGAGGAAGAAAATAAAATAAAATATAAATACCAGGATATTTTTGCCCCTAAAGTTGTTATTGAAAGGTTTAGCTGCTTCAGTGCTTTTCAGTCTTCTCTGCTCTGAAGTTGTGCTTTTCAGTCATTTAAAAATCTGGAGGACAAGAGGAGGGGGAGGTTCCCTCAGCTCTTTCCTGATAAATGTCATGTTTTCACATGTTGATACAGCAGAAGCTTTTCAAGGGAGAAGCCAGAGTTTCTGTTTGGAAATGTTGCTGTAACCTGTGTGGAAGTTGTTGCTGGGTTAACTCATGTACTTTCTCTTCCTGGCCTGGGTTCCCTGGGTGGACTTCAGTTTCTTCTTCTGAATGACTTTATATTTTCATTGGGATGTGCTGGTAAGCCAGAGAAAAGAGTCTGATTGGAAAGCTGCATGTATAGAGAGCAGAAAGAAGAGGGGCAAAAGAATCACCAAACTGCCCATGAGATACAGTGATGGTGGCTCTAGAAGGGTTCATTGGGCTTTCATCTGTAGCCTCATGGTCCCACTAATAGTAGCACTTAGTGTTTGCTGAATCATATCCTTGCCCATCGAGCTGCCTTTGCCGTATGTGCAACATCAGCTTTTATTTTGCTATACACAAAACAATGTCAGAAGGCACTTCATTAATATAATGATGGGGCTCTTTGGAGCTCCCTATAAATATTTGTCATTTCAGTACCAGGTATTATTCATCATATTTGTCACTGTGGTACCAGGCATCATTCCCAGAATCAATTTGTGTCACAAATCACTGGTCAGGTTGGTATTGGCACCTAAGATTTCTTGATTCCTGGCCTTTTACATGACCTTAAAGAGCATGATCATTTTGAAATAATTGGTGATTTGTTAGGGCTTTTAATAAAAAACCCCCAATATTTGCATAGTTTTCATTTTGGCAGCCAACTGTTGAGAGGTCTCAGCCCAAACAAGCAAAATCAGAGTTCTGATAGATGAATAAACAAGTTTGTTGATGTTCTCAGTTATTGGCAGTTGCTATAGCAATAGGCTGCCACAGGTTCCCCTGCCATGGTTCTGGTACGTGGCTGCTCACCACATCACTCACATCTGAGGAGCATCCTCCCTGGTAATGGTGATGGTAAAAATATCTTAGCTATGCATATACCATGAAATGGGGGTTTCATGGTACTTGGAATGGTCAGAGTTACATGTCCATGTGTTTGGGGCTTTTTTTCTGTAGCAGTACAAAGCATGAATCAATTCCCAGAAGTTTGTCTGGTAGGATGACTCCAAGTGAAGTATTTTTCTCCTTCCAGCATCCCTGTGCTTGGTCTGCCTCGTGCCAAAGCAACCCCCAGCTGCCTGACTGCTGGAGAGATACCATTTCACAATGTGTTTTTAAAACCTTAAAACTTCATTTGAAAGGCAATAGCAGAACGCTTGGAATGTATTTCCTTATTCTTAACCTCAAAGTCTCGACTCCATGAGCATTTTGATGTGATGGTGTTTTTTTCTGGCTCTAAGCAGTGGCTTTTCCCAGCTTCTAGCAAGTTTTTCACTAGTTCTAAATTGTGTGTTTACAGGCTGCTCGTGGTGCTTATTTCTGTCCTCATCAAACAATAGCTTTTCATGTCACAAGCTGTAGCCCTCCAGATCTTCACCTCCAGTGTAGTGGAGGTGTTCAAAAAACAAGTAGATGTGGTGCTTCGGGACATGGTCTAGGGGTCAGGGAGATGTTGGACAAAGGTTGGACTTGATGATCCTAGAGATCTTTTCCAACCTAAATGGTTCTATGATCATAGAAATCATCTTTTAAGTGCAGTAGATAAAGGAAGTGCTGGGGGTTTAGATTGGATATTAGGAAGAATTTCTTTACTGAAAGGGTTATCAGGCATTGGAAAAAGTTGCCCAGGGCAGTGGTGGAGTCGCCATCCCTGGAGGGATTTAAAAGACATGTAGACACAGTGCTTAGGGATTACTCAAGGACTTGTCAGTGTCAGGTTAATAATTGGACTTGATGATCTTAAAGGTCTATTCCAATCTAGGCAATTCTGTGGGAACGTGGTTTTGGAGCACTCAGCACATCAAAATTTGACCCAACTGTGTTTTATTTCAGTGATCTTGTACAAGGCTGAGGACATCCAGACGTAGCCAGGGCCTTCATTTGGATCTCATGTTGCTTGTTCCAATAAGCTGTGCTGTGTCTGAGCAGCTGATCAATAGACAGGAGGAAATCCTATGGAAAAATTGATTATTAACACAAGGCAGTAGAAATACGAGGACAAAAAAGGCAGGAAATGAGGCTTGGGGGTTTGGTGTAGAGGTTTTAATTTGGCTACAGAGTTCATCAAATGTCCACGAATTAAATGATGTGCTTTGGTTGTATGACAAATATGGATTTTGGTGTGGAATTGAGCTTGGCACATATGGGGTTTTGGCTGTGAGAGAGCTGCACAGAGCAGGAAACATTTGGGATGGATGGATGGGGATGTGCTGCCTGGGCAGGAGAGTTTGTGCTGAAATAACATGCTCAAAAATAAACCCAGAACAAAGTCACTTCAGCTACAAAGTGTGTTTTCAGGCCTTCATATGGTTGCTTGACTGTAATCTCATTAACTTGGCTTTTAATTGAATATGGAGGCAGAGTTAAGCTCTGAAATTTAGGCGTAAATGTTTTAAAAAAAAAAAAAATCAAAATTGCTGCTGTTGAGGGATTTGGTTCAGGATCCACTTTAAACAAGTACAGGGAGTATTCCCACTGGCTAATACATGCTAACACAGACATAAATTTTATAT
>VYZX01009202.1:29323-95389 GCA_013401335.1 Brachypteracias leptosomus | reverse complement strand
TTGTGTGTCCTTGTTTACATCTTCCCTGTAGCCATCCTTACTGGCGCCACCAAGTCTGGGTTTGCTCACATGCCCATTCTTATGGAGATACCTCTCCACAATTGCCCAGCTTTGCCAGTGATTGCTGTGAAACCTAGAGCAAATCTGTCCCTCGGCTCACAAACTGCAAAGAGTGAGGGTAGTGTGGCTTTTTATTTCTGCTGTATGTTTCATCTACTTAGCTTGGACATAGACTGCCTTGTGTTAGATGTATGTATCTATCCTCGTAGGAGAGGTGCTATGAGGATTGGATCATGGATCCCAATCTTTGTACACATAGTCACAGTCTACTGGTAATAATAGAAACGAAGTTTAATCTACAGAATATCTGAAGAGTCCCCCAAAATACAAATGACTTGCCATATACTCTGATAGTCATGTGCCAACAAGAGATTCATGGTTATAATGTGACTAATGTAATGTTTTGTTTTCAGAGAGTGTCAGTGTGTACTAACTCTTTTTTCCTAAAACAGGTGTATGTAGGTGGTGAGCTGATTTATAACTGGATAATGAATTCATTTTCTTCAGACCTACCAAAGTCTTATCCATGCAATGTCTCCCTGGTTCCTGTAAGGATCTCCATCTCTGAAAGGCTGGCTGTTTCTGGCTGCAGCAGTTCCCAGGTCTGAAGGCAGTTTGCAGCATCTGAATGGCCTGGAGAACCTGGAGTCCACTCACTGGTAGTTGCTGAGCAGTTGTTAGTGAGACTTTGTGATGAAAATTACTTCTGTAGCCATGAGAAAATTCATAAAACAGCAGAGTGGAAGGAAATGCCTTGACAGTGCTTTGAGTAGAGAACTTAGAAGCTCACTAGCTCTTATTAACAGAAAATGACCTCAGGGAAGAAAGGAAGAGCATTTTTAAAGTTTTGGATCCTGGGAGAAAACTCACAAAGAAATTCAACAGGTTCTCTCAAGATAATTTTGGTATGCTACATAGACTTGAAACTGCCTGTAGTGGGTCTGTCTGAGCTGATTTTCCCCATACAGCCTTCATGCTGCAGTACTGGGAGCCAGAGGTGTTGATAACACACACCATGTTATGTCTAGCCATGAGTGCCCACACAACACCAAAGGTATGGGGGGGCAAGGTCTGGGAGGGGATACAACCCAGACAGCCGACCCGAGCTGACCAATAGGATATTCCATACCATATGACGTCAGCTCAACTAGAAAGGAAGGAGGATGGGGGGATTCGGGGGGAAGATGTTTGTCCTCCGAGCAACCACTCCGTGTTCTGGAGCCCTGCTTCCTGGGACAGGCCCGACACCCCCTGCAGATGGAAAGGAGGGAGCAACAGCATTGCTTGCTTTTGCTTCGCACGCACGCGGCCTTGCTTTCTCTGCTGTTTATTAAAACTGCATCTTATCATAACACACGGGCTTTCCTCTTCTATCTTACTCTTTCTCCCCGCTTGCCTTGCTGACGGAGGTTTGGGGTGGGGGGGGGAGGGATAGAGGGACTAGGGGGGGGCATCGGGCATCCAGCCAAGGTAAACCCACCACACTGCCCAGCCATAAAAAGCAATGTTAAAACAATTATATCAAGGAATTGTGGTTAATGGAAAAAAATAAATAAACATTTCTAAGTAAACTTCCCATACTTAGAAGATAGTATGGTAGGATAACATTAAGGCAAACAGAAAGACTGTGAGAAGCCCAAACAAATCCTTAGAGCTTTAAACATGAGCTAATTTGTTGTTTGCATATTTAACCCCAGATGGCAATTAAGCACCACATGGCCACTCGCTTAATCATCCCCCTGGGAAGGTGGAGAGAATTAGAAAAAAAAACCTCACAGGTTGAGAAAAAGACCATTTAATAGGGCAGAAAAAGAGGGAACAATAATAATAATAATAGAATATACAGAACGAGTGATGCATAATACAATTTCTTACCACCTGCTGACCGATGCCCAGCCAATCCCTGAGCCGCAGTGACTCCTGACCAACTTCCTCCAGTTTATATAGTGGACATGACGTCATACAGTATGGAATACCCCTTTGGCTCCTTTGGGTCAGCTGTCCTGGCTGTGTCCCCTTCCAGCTCCTTGTGCACCCCCAGCCTCTGCTGGCAGGGCAGTATGAGAAGCTGAAAAGTCCTTGACTTACTATAAACACAGCTTAGCAACAACTAAAACATAAGTGCGTTAGCAACATTATTCTCATCCTAAATCCAAAACATAGCACTGTGCCAGCTACTAGGAAGAAAATTAACTTTATTCCAGCCAAAACCAGGACGATGTGGAAAGTCAAGACAGCAGCTACCATTTGCATCAAACAGTTAATGTTTTCTTTTAGTTATTTTTAAAAAATAATATTCCATTAGATTAAGAAAATTATCTTTGTTTTACTCTTGAAAACATTTACAAATTCATCATATTATAAAATGCATTTTAGCCTAATACTTCAGAAATCTCTGCTGATACAAAGGAGACATTTCTACATTGTTATTTTGCAACTTTAAATTTGTTTATTTAAGGAACAGTATGCTGTAAACTAAATTTCTTTTCCCTAGGAAGTCTAGGAAAATAAAATTATTTCCTTTCCTGACTCCCTCACTGCATATGTTCACACACATACAAGTGCAAATGGGCACACACATGTATTTCCCTCCCTGAAGGAAGTAATGTATCTGCAGATATTTATGTTAGCTCTACCCATTTCTTTCTTGATGTCAGAGTTTCACACTGATTTGTGCTTAAAAATCTGAAGTCCTTATGAATTTTTATATATATAATGCTTTAATTTGATGTATTTTTATTCTAGCAAACAAATGTCCATTTTATTAGCTATTTCCTGTGTTAGGAAGTTTCTCTAGTAGCAATTTTTACTGGTTTCTCTTCTGAAGTAATCCAGCCCTTTCAGTCTCTCTATGCAGGTAGCGTCCCCCATGCCCTGCTGAAGATGGACCTGTACAGCAAGGAATGCTGAAGTCCTGGGGCAAGAAGGAGAGGAGAGATCCTGGTGTGTAGTTCAGTGGATACAGTCCTGAACTGGGAGTGGGGAGAAAGAAGTTTGGTCCTTTATGTCCAAGTAATTTCTTGGGACTTTGCTTATTTTCTTCAGTGAGTCTCTAATGTAGAATGCAGAAGCAGTCCATAGGGCAAAATACCAGGAATGCTGTTGACTTTCTTCTGGTAAGGTCCCTCATCTCCCTCTCTGTTTATGACTTCAAGGCTGGTTTATCAAACCTATGTATCTACAAGGTACCACCATCATCATCCCTGACTATTCTCATTGCCAATGGAAAATAAAAACTGGGGTCACAATCTTGACTTATAGTAGGTGTTTAAAATGGTGAGGGAAATGAAGCACCTGTTCCTCCAGAACTAGAAAGGGCACCTTTGACAACTGACCCAGATGTCTGCATACCTTTGGTGCATGAGTCCTTGTGGTGGATGAACAAAGCTACCTCAGGCCAGGTCTGGGTCAGAGTCCCACAGTTAAGCAGCCCTGACTTAATAGGTTACAGAAAAAGCCTGAGCTGAGCAGCCTTTCCTTTTCTTACTCCGTGTTTTTTCTGCTGGAGTCTGACTAACAGCCACTAATATTTATTTGTTCTCCAAATTTGGTAAGAATGGGGAGAGTCTCCCTCCTTAAGAAAAAAACCAAACAAACAAACAAAAAACAAACAGCAAAAAACCAGGAATTACCACAGAGAAATAAGTGTATTATGCTCTGTTAGTGAGTTGTATGTGGGCTAAGGCACTGGAAGGAGATCAGAGGCAGGGTTGGTGCTTAAAAATAGCATGTACACAGTACCAAATGATTGCTTTACCCTGACCACAACCACCTAAAAACTGTTCAAAGTTGCAGTTTTCCTCTCAGCATGCAAGCTGGATATACCCCAAAGCTCAAATTGCAATCCATGAGACTGCAAACCCACATGGCTGGTCAGGTATGCTGAAAGTAAGTTAAATAAATCCCAGCAAATGCAAGCACGCTGTAACTGCTCCTACTTTGAAAGGAAGAACTAGCAAGTAGATGTACACTGTGGGGGCCCTTCATCCTCACTGGCTTCAGTGGAAGGTGATATGGAAACTCTTAAATCAAGTTTGGAGGTTATTTAGTCCTAGAAATAAAATTATTTTGAATGAAAACACCTAAAACAACAGAAGATCCCTGCTACTTCTTTCACAGCATGTTTATTCAGGATGGTATATTTTAAAACGTAATGGTTAAGGTGTTTCCTCCCCTCTGAAAAACTCTGAAATACACAGAGGACATTTAGTTTCTCCCCTGCTTTGTAATCAGGAATCAGAACTGTGTGCCCATGTTTTGTGCAAACCAGCTGCAAGGACTCGGAGTTGTATCTAGCTGCAGCAATATATAATATGGGCAAAATGAATATGTCTAACCCTAGGAAAGATGCACAATTTTGCTTTCACTGAATCTAGGAAACAAAGTGACCCTACAAAATGTGGAACAGATAAGGTCTAAGCTCTTTTCACTTCAGATCAGTGCCAAGATCAGTGTGGTACAGGGAAATTGCAGCTCTCATCTAACAGTGAGCTGCACAAAGTGAAGGAGGAGGAAAGAGCTAAAGGCAATTTGCTGCACAGCTGTACCTCTTTCAGGTGACATCACCTTCTAGTTGTGCTCAGCTTCTGAATTATTTAATTTGTCAATCCTGAGCTATATTGCAGTAGTGTAGCTTGGAGCATTCCTGGTTCAGCTGTGGCAGAGTTGCTCAGGCCCCCTCATCCTAGGATAAACCAAAGCTTCAAAAATAAATGCTAATAATCTTCTCTATGGCCTTTTTTCTTGCCTGCCTATAATGCCAAAACTATCTTCTGTCTCTGGGTTTTGGCAGAGCAGAGGGTGGGTTCTGTACCCTCTTTTGTGTAATCACAAGCAAGGTAACTATTAAGAGCCCATGTACGCACAAGAATAGCGCCTGAGTGCAACTTGGTGAAATTAACTGCAGGGCTGTGTCTCCCCTTAGAGCAGGAAATCAGTCATCTGACAGTATTATAAAACATTACACAGTTATTAAGTGGTTTTCCAGTAATTTTTCGATACTCAGCAGAAAACATTATCATAACTGATATGCGCTAATTTTCTCTTGTTTATGTGTATATATAGTGTAACTTCCATTAAAGTGCCATTACATTTACAAGAGGGATTCTGTATAAAATGACCTGGTGGTCTTCCAAATCTACTCTTTTGATGGCTCCAGATCAAATTTGCCTACTTTAAACAATATTTTTAAAAAATTGACAGTATTGTGGATCCCACCCAGAATGAAGTTGTGTTCTTTCTGTGTTGCATTTATAATGAGGATGATTTAATTATTTGGCTGACAATGTTATTAATGATGTGCAAGCCTTTCTCCCTTTACATCTCACCCTCCCAGGAGTCATCATAATTGTACTATGTTAACGGAAGAAAAATGTGTGTTGATTAATTGAGCGAGGAGGTGTATCTAGATGACAAAGACAGCGTTCATTGGGGAGGTACCATACTGAAGATTTTCTAATCATTGTAATAATTTAAGGCTAATGAGAATTTAGTACGCATGTTGAGTGAAAGGATTTAGGCATCTTAAATCACTGAGAAACTAGCTTCATTGGTGGTTGTTCTTCTGTTTCCTTCCACCTTGGCTCTGGAGAACTTCTGTAAAAGCAACCTGCAGCCCTAAGTCCCACTCCAGATTTTTGTGTGTTGGACATTGCCCAGGATCCATGAGGAGTCTGCTTCACTGCATGTCATGGCTGTTTTGCTTCAGCCCCCTCCACTTCCCCATCAATGCTGGAATTGTTTGCTGGCCATTGTGCAGCTTCCCCAGAAGTAATAGGTCTGTCTGCATTCAAACATTTTGCATATACAGCTTTGTCATCAAAAAGCATGGGAAGAGAAGAAAAGAAACATGCCACCAATTAAATTGTCAGTTCTGGTAAATGTTCTTATATTAGCAAAAAGCTCTATTTAGAGGTATAACTCAAGTCATTTGGGCAGCTGGTATAAACACTGCTAGCAAAAATCTCTTGCCGGTACACACCACATCTCCACTCGGAGTTTGTTGTGAAAGCTACGTCTGCAAAGATCTTGTACTACTGAGGAGGCCTTAGCCACGGGGTAGAAGAGCTATTACATTGAAAGTGAAGTTTCATTTTTTTCTAGTCTGGAGCGGAGTCTGAAGCTGTAAGAAATTGGGCTAAGTGGGCAAATGGACCCCAACATCTCCTAACACTTTAAATGGTAGCTTTGCCTTTAGAGTGGACGCTTTGTAGGTGTTGCCTCTGCCTGGAAGCTTCTCATCACCTGCAGAGCCTCAAGACAATGATCCAGAGCATGTAGCCTTCAGCAGAATAGCTTCTACTGACTCTTTTGGCGGTCTTGCTCTCTAATTTCTTCCCCTGGTTTTGCTGACTGGAGATGGTGTGAGCACCTCTGCTCTCTCCCAGTATATGAGAGTTCCTGTGGCTGAAAAGAGCAAACATCTGGGAGCAGTGGCAAGGCACCTGAGGCTGGTGCGTGCACATTGGGTGAGCAGTAGCTCAGTAAAGCCACTAGTGGGAAAGGAAAGAAGTGTAGAGTGTAGCTGCCTTGACCCTTTCTGGTGGTTTTCTGCCAGTGCCACTAAATGTTTACTTGGTGCATAAAGTGAAATCTGGAAATCCAATACAAGGGGTGTTACAGATAATAACCTTTCCACTGAGCACACTGGGCAAGGGCCAAACAGCAGGACATCAGACTTAGCACCCTTAGTCTTCTGTCAGGCAGTGGTGGCCATTTCCAGTGGTTTGTATAAGTAGGAAAATGCAGATCAGAAATATTTCCCTTCTGTCCAACCTAGAACATCTGGACTTTGCTGAAGTCATTAGTGCAGTTATATCACTGTCAACTAATTAGCAGAGAGAGGCCACACTAGACACAGGATGCATGACCAAAATTTTTAAAGCCCATGGTGATCCAGACAAACCAAGAGTGAAGAGCAAGAGGATGAAAGCTCCTGTTCACACAGGTTTCATAGCTTATTTGCAGACAAGAGGGAAATGTTTCTTAACATAAGCTTCATTTTGAGGGAAATACATACATAGATTGGCCAATCTATTAATTGTAATTTAATTAAAGGAAAATGTTATTATATTTTTTAAACAACTCCTAGCAGTGGCACTGCTATCACTGTTAGTGTCTGGAAATTAAACAAAAAAAAGTAAACCTGCATTTTTCACTGTTTATCTGCTTTGTGTGTGTGTATCTGTTTAACTAGGTTTAGACTATGAAATTACTAGACTTGTCTGGTTCACTTTCCTTTATGGGCAGTGCAATGTTCTGGTTTTCATACCCTATAAAAGTAGTAATGCCACAAAATTACAAGGGAAATGCTTTGGTCCCTCAGCATAGATATAATTAAATCCAACTAAAGTGTTTTCATTGCCCGAGATGAGGAATCTTAAATAAAATAACCAAGCCAATCAGGTAATAGCCTAAAGATGATTTTTAACACCATATTATCAGATCATTGATGAGAATTTTCAATTGCATATTTAAATTTAAATATTTTCCTTAATAAAACGTACAGTCATTGTCGTATGGTATAATGCCTACAACCAGCTATACCTAACAGGACTGTAATCCTGTTGAGCTGCTGTAATGGTATGAACCACAAAAGCAAAACCCAAGTGGTTTATCAATGTCAACAAACTCCCAGGTGGAATTACAGTCTTATATGCACCATTTAGTTGTATGCTATTCATTATAACATATGACAAAAATTATGCTTTTATTAAAAATGCACAGATGAGAATATGTGTTGTTGAAGGGGACTTATTTAAAGAGCAGAAGACATCTATCGCTGCAGAGTAATTCTCAGTGCAATATTTGCAGGATGATGGAGAGTTGGATTCAAGCTCTGAAAACAAGGTGGTTCTTCAGGCTCAGTAGAATATTTCTGGTTTTGTCTCTTCAGCTGCAATTTTCTTGTATTGTCTGCCTTTGGGGAAAACTGGCCACCTCCAGAGAAAGCATGAGCTGGAGCATGGCACTGAGAATCTTTGGGAAATAAATCATGAGGTGCTGGCCAGGGATGTTCTTTGGGACCCATCAGGATTTTGTAACAGAGTGGGGGCGCTTCTTGGATGTTCTAAGGATTATGATTTTGTAAGATTTCAAAACGATTTAAAACAGCACAGATTCCAAAGCTCAGTGTACTGTCTGCGCAGTTATCTTTGTCACCTTTTCAGAAAAGCCCTATTATGAAAAAAAAAATCCTTTTCCCAGCTGAAAATGAAATTGTGACAGGAAAGCACTGCAGTGTAACAAGCATGGAACTAAATTGTACCAAATAAAAGTGTTTTCTGAGTTGGAACTAGCTTGGGAACCCCCAAAGTATTTCAAGGCATCTTCAGTGCTTCAAATGCCATAAGGTTCACCCATCTATAGTTGAAATAGATGGACTTTTCAGTGTGTACAGGTACAATGGCTGCATGGGCAGAGAGGAGAGTTAAAAGCAGAAAAGGCTGAACATGGGGAAGTGATTTGCCATCCCCCACAACCTCCAGAAGAGATGTTAGCTCTGTGGACAACCAACCCCTAAGAGGGACATCAGCTCTGGAGACAACCAGGAGAATTCAGCAGTTCACTCCAGGGAAACAGTAAGATGGGCTCTACGGTGAGAACAATGTGCTGTTGTGGGTTTAATTCCCCAGTGTGGTATGAGAAATAGGGCAATAACATTGTAGGATGTTACTTTCTGTAGCTCTCAGAGTTATTTTGTATTTAATTGTAATTTAGTATTCTATAATTCCATGACATGTCAGTAGAAATGTGTTTGAGAATAATGGAGATACCACTATAACATGTAATAGTTGCAATATTTCACATTCTGTTTTTAAAATGGAAAGAGCCTGCTTTGTACTGACTGAAGTATCAAATCTGCTTTTCCATAGCAAAATGTCTCCTCTTCATCTTCTAATGAAACCATTTGATACCTTTCCTTACCAGGCACACATGACTAATGGGAACAAGCATAAAAATATGAAACCACAAATGGAATTTAAAATGAAATCTCAAGTTTGCAGAAGAACATTACCTGTTTTCCAAGACAAATGCCAGAAAAGCAGAACATTTTTAGAAAATTATTATTACAATTCAGAATTCAACTGGGAAAAAAAAAAAAGAGACCTTTAAAAACTTTCTGTAAATATGACTTTGCTATCTTTAACAATTTTCATGGGAGGACTAAAAGCAAGAATAAAACCAGGCATGACACAACCAAATGCCCTGCTCCCTTATTCTGCTTTCCAAATCTCTTGGTGCTGCTCCTGTTTGCCTGCAGTTGGGTGGTGGGTAATTCTTGAGTGAGCTAGAAGTAGCAGGTGAGAGGGTTAAATAAGCTTCTTAAACAATTTCCATCCTGCCACTGCCCTGTTTTAAAATCCCTGAAATACTCACCAGCAGAACTGTTTATTTCATTATTAAAATGAAGCTGCAGGGCTCTCCCTTCTCCCACCCACGCGTGATATTCACGGAAGGAGAACTACTCCCACATGATTACAAGGTCTGCTATTAAGTGTGAACTTCATATTTAATTGTAATTGCTAGCAAAATATAATTTAACAGCAAAGTATGCTGAATTTGTAACAAAGTACCCCTTTTATTTGAGCAGGAATATGGATGCTGCCCAAATGTATGGTTCCAATTAAGTGGAGGAATGTTTAATGTAAAACTCAACTTGATGAAAATAACTGAAGTTTCTGACAAACCAATAAATTGGAGTCTAGAAAGCTCTGCATATACAGTCAGGGAGGGGCAACACCCGCTGGGTCATCAATTTTGGTGCAGTCTTCCTGTTCGTTTATGCTAAAATAATACTATGTAGGTAATTCAATTTCTCCCCAGCTGTAAACAGAGAGAAGAATGCTGGATGCAGATCTGGCTGAGGATGGAGGTGGGGCTGGGCTGACTCCTTAGCCCCTGTGCAATTTCCAGGCTGAAATTTTGAGAAACTTTAAACCCAGGGTTGCTTTTCTTCTTCTTTCTTGTCTTTGGGAGCTAACAGATTAACAGTTGTCAAAGTCCCACAAAATATCCACTCAGAGGTTCTGAGCATTTATCTATGGAGATCTGAACATAGAGTTCCCCACAGGAGCTACCAAGGATGCTGGGTATGCTGCAGGGGGGATTCCAGCCATTGAGGTCTGCTCCTCTCAGTGCCTATTATCACTGACAGGTCACAGAATCACAGAATGGTAGGGACTAGAAGAGACCTCTAGAGATCATCTAGTCCAATCCCCCTGACAAAGCAGGTTCATCTAGGTCCCACCTCCAGGTTTTAAGTGTGAGGTAATGCTGGAATCAAACTCTGATCTTGGATACAGATATATAAAACTAGGTTCAGAGTGTGGCCCTCTACCTAACACAGGTTTTGTATTGTGTTTTTTTTCAGTAGAATTACTGAATTATAAACCTAATGCCATGGTGGTTAATGAGCCACACACATTAAGGAGGAAATCTGTGGTGGACTGGTTGCTTTAGCAACCCTGATGTTGTGTATAAAACATGCAGTTCTTATTGGGAGTCCTGCCTTCAGGAAGAGGACAAGTTCAGGATTATAAAAGCAAACAAAATAATCTTCACCTCTTTAGCAATCACAAATCTTCCTCAAGAAGCAGGAAACACAGGCTAGGTGGGTTGAGTTCAAAACAAAGGCAATGGATTATGAAATTTTTACTATTTTCACTGCCACCGTTGCCAGGATGTATGTCATTCTTCTCCACAGCCACATCTGTGGGTGGTTACATGCCCAAAGGGTTTCATTAGTAACTAGACCAGGGTCTGTAAGATGAGACTAAGTCTTGGGTACCCCAGCTGAATCCATCGCACCCAAACAGCACAAGAGGAGAGTGTGCTGGGAAATCACCTGTGTCAGTGTGGGTCTCCTTATCCTCCCCTGAACCACCCATACGCGATCTACCCAATCCTCTTTTTTCATTGCAATATTCATCTTATTTACTCATCTTCTTTCACTCTTGTTTTGTCTTGCCTAACAAAAAGATGAACTCGTCAGCAGTGTTTTCTGTACCTACCAAGAGAGTGCCTGATCTAAGCCTGGCCATAATATGCTTCTCTGATATGCATAAAAAATTAACTGCGTTAACATAAATTGCACTGTAATTCTGCTTGGGTTTTGTGTGAGGGCTATTTCTGAGTTTATCTGGCATCCTTTCTTACTCAGGTGTATTGCTAAAGACTTGTAGGCATTGGCTGTTTTGTTTCTCCAGACCTGCTCCCCTCTCCTCTCCACCTCAAGAAATAGCTTTGTAAGACAAAAGAAAAGCTGTCTAATTAATTTACCCTTTCCTCTCTACCTACCTAGATCTGTTTACACTTTAAATGGAATGGGCCAGGTTACTCTTGCCCTCCCAAGGCCAACATAAGAGCAGACTTTAAAACAGGGCTTTGTAAGTACCTATGTTTGCTAGAAATATTTAGCTTCTTAGTCCTGTGACCAAAGCAAATTGTTCACTTGAGCAGAACATGATGGGCTTTTATTTCCCATTATGGGAAATACAATCTGTGCACTCCTGAAAGCACTGTTTGGTAGCTGACATTTGAGGGTCAGTTCAAAGTTATTGTCAGCTGTCTCCTACTCTTCCCTTCTGTTTTCTAGCTTGTCTCTTGATGCGAGTCTGCTGCAGCCAGCTTTAAGTGTCCTTTTTAAGGGTAAAAACGTTATTTTTGTCAATTTTTCTTGTAACTTTACAAATTCAGAGTAGTCTCTCACAGGTGAAATATGGACTAAATAATCAGCAGTGACTCAGAGGATCTA
Organism: Brachypteracias leptosomus; assembly: GCA_013401335.1. Lineage (NCBI taxonomy): Eukaryota > Metazoa > Chordata > Aves > Coraciiformes > Brachypteraciidae > Brachypteracias > Brachypteracias leptosomus. Next base: position 83,574 of record VYZX01009202.1, on the reverse strand, counting down.
ATATGTATTTAAAACTATCAGGATATATTTTTCTATTTTCCCAGAAGCTTAGTAATGAATAACCATAAACCTGGCATGCTTATATTAATCTCTGTAGGATATTACAGTTTGCACTCAAGACCTGAAGCATTTTTTCAGCACTAGTTGGTTTGTACCTTTTCCATTTCTTCTATGCTAGACAGGTCAGTTTATAAACTATATGCTGCTTTCTTATTGCATAGAGAAAACAGCTATAAGATAATGCAGAGAGAGAATAGACTGCATTTATACTTTCTACTGTCGAGATGTTATCCACAAGTTCTGTTTACATAAAATTTTTCAATGCATTGTAAGACACTTTTTGTTGATATGTCTGAACTTTAAATTAGTACTTAAGGAATAGTTTGATATTTTTGTCTGTTACCTTTATCTCGGAGTATAAACTTACTCATGAAATTAGGCAAAAAGTATCTTGATAACCATGGGCAAGTTAAAACCAGAATTTGGGCTTAGACACATTAAAGATACTGGAGGGGGAATGGTTAGGTTTAGGAGTTGAATTTAACTCCCTGTGGGTTTCCTCCATCGTGGTTACCAAATCCAGCAGAGCCTGCTGCCTGCAGGAGCCATCTATTGGCAATGGGAAGCTGCAAGGGCAGAAGTTACTCTGATCATGCAGTTCTTTCCCTGCAGCAGTCCCTAAGTTAGGGACTAGGGAACTTTTTGCCCTTGCAAAGCCAGCGGCATCATCAGCTGTATATTTCCACCCAGTAAGGTAACACTGAGCTGGAAATAAGTCTCTGCATTATGAGCATTTGCTTGATTTAGAGGAGCTTCATAGAAGATGCAGCTGCATTGCTTCTCTGGCTGCCAGCCTCGCTAGTACCCTGGTAATGCAGCCATGCAGCTTGTTCTGCAGCTAAGTGTGTATTTTAATGCCCTCTTTACTTCCTGATATTGAAGATTGAACACCCCTTTTGTGCTTTTCTAAAGGCTTTACCTAACTCTTTCATGCCAGTGCACGCATAAAAGCAAATCCCAGTCTGCAGTCTGTGTGGCCACCCCCCAACACAGCTCTTGTCCTGGAGGTATGTGAAGCATTCATGGCCCTGGCACAGCTGCAGCTGTGCTGAGGGCTGATGTTAGCTGAAGTGAATCTAGTGCTTAAAATGTCAGTGGGTTTTGTTCTCTTAAAAGTGCTGGACCAATGCTGTTTGGCTTGCAGCTGGGATAATATAAGTTCCCCACACAGTTTTGCCAAACTTGCTCAGTCTTGGCCGATATTCCTTCTGCCATAAAGGCTTTAAACCAGACTAGATAAAGTGTTGAAGAATATAGCGTAGGGAATAATCTTGCCCTCAGATGATGGTGAACAAAATGATCTAATAAAGCTTCCTTTCCTTTAGTTTTTATCATTCCCTTTTCTCTAACACAAGTACCTGCCGACCAGGTAGGAAATTTTATGTTGTACAGACCAGAAGGACAATGTCAGACCTGTAGACTTGGTTTGTCAGTGGTGAAAAGCCAGGGCAACTCCAAGATAGACCCACAGGGGACAGTTTAATGTTATCATTTACGTGGCCCTCAGCTTACAGATGTTCTGCTGGGCATTTTCATCACCGTGACAAGCAGGCAGTGTTTTGTTCTCAACAGGCAAATGTCTGGAATATTGGAGCAAGAGAAACCATATCTTTCTAGAGCTTATTTTTATGGAACGTATTATGAAAAGAGGTCCTTAGGAAATAGCAAGTCACCAGAATGCTTATTAAAATGACCTCAAGGTCAGATTCTGCCACTGTTAATCACAACAGTTGTACCTTACTCTGTGAGCTTTCCCATTGGATTCAGTTGGATTACTTAAGGAATTTGGGTACTACCCAATGGGACTAAAGTGGCAGAGAAGCTGGTCCTTAATAAACATAGCAGCTGTAACACAACATATGTTCATTTTTACCTTCTATTTTAGCTAGGTAAAAATACTTTATATACAAGTTGTTTCCTTTTGAAGATCCATTCTTCACAAAGATTAAATTTTATGTAGCAATCATTACTATATTCTGTCATTTTAATCAATATTTTGATATATTTATTGTTGTAATGTGAAGTCATCTTTGCTGAGAATATATTCTAGATTAGTAGCTCTCTGGTTTTTGATTTTAAAAAAATAGGCAATAAGAGAAAGAAAATGATTGTATTCTGAAGTCCTAAAATTCTGCAGGTTTCACAAAGATATTTTCCATGTTTTCTTTTTATTTCTTTTTATTTTATTTTTAGCCACTTCTGCCAACTAGCCTTATTTAGAAGAACTTCATACTCTTTCTGAAATGATACATAGTGGACAATGACTTGATTCAGTATTGTAACAACTACATAAAACCAGAATGGGGCTGCTATACAATCCTGAATATAAATGGGAAACTCATCTGTAAAGAATGATTTATACTTTCACAAAATAAAGTGATGAGAATTTATCAACATACTTTTATGCAGTGGGAGAAAAGGATGCAAGAATTATTTTTTTCTTCTCCTCTCCAGAGAAGAAAACAAATTTGGCTTGGGTTTCACTCTATTAAATGGGTTCTTTTCAACCAGAGACACAAACAGCTTCTTTGGGTGTTTGTGAGAGTATTCTTAGCTTTGCGCATTAGTTCAGGTCGTTGAACTTGAACTCAAGGGCTTGAGCACTGTAAGAAGGTATTTTACTAATAAAAAATTTCATTTTTCAAAGTAATAAAGCATTATTCTTTGGGGTTTTGTTTGCGGTTTTTTGTGTGTGTTTTGTTTGTTCGTTTGTTTGTTTTTTAAAGCCAGCAAGCTTAAAAATACTCAAATACAGTGTAACTCTGTGATATGCAGGTTGCAGTGCAGAAGTCAAGCCCTTTCAGAGGATTTCAGAGGCCAGAGAAGGATTTGTGCTTCTGGACAAGCTTAACACTGTCTAGTCTATTGGTGAAATTGTTCACATCAAACATCAATACTAGATGTTTTTGAGAAGAGATTAATAATAATTTAACTGCAATCAGGTGTGCACTATACAAATTTAATTTTCCTCTGAAATTGCCAGTGTCTGTGTCATACTCATTTTGTTCTTTGTATTTCTTGTCTGCACATGGTGGTAGCAGATGCTACACCTGCAGACTCTACTTTCCAGTCTTACAACAGCATCTGGAGAGCGTGGTCAAAGGTCCCAGTCCCACAGCGCTAACTGCAATGCCAACATAAAGCAAGGCACCGTAGATGCTGTGGAGAGTTTACAGTCAGGGCAGAAAATGGAGACAGACACTAATGTGTGGAATATGGGAAGAGCAAGTGAAATGCTGGTCAGCTGTCAGTGCTTAAAAACTTAGGGCTTAGGCAAGGCCTCTCCTTGGCCAGGCCTTGAGCAGAGGTTTTCTGGGTCTGAGCGTGTGCTTTCCTTTAGTCGGGTCATCTGTGATGGGCTTTCGAATAAGGGCCCTGAGGAAGATTGCTTTAAAACAACAAGAAGACACTTCTTGGTGTATGGGGATAAGCCTCAAGACATTTCCCAGGATGGAGAAATCCCTTGGCTTCTGTGTGTGTTTAAGTGTATTTAGTCTCTTTTTCCTCAGGCAGACAGTCCTCCAAGTTTCTCATTTCATAGTTTGTGTTGGCTGGGAGCAAGAGGAGTTTATTATATTTAAATTTATTTATGTTATACTTGCGACTATTATATTTCTTAATATTTTAAAATGTCATACACATTTCAAGTGCTGAGGGCTGTACCATTACAAATCACAATAAATTCCAGTGTTTAGAAAGTAAATCAAAGGGCTCTGTCCCCTCAGCCAAAAAGGCACTGGACCAGAGGAGCCTCGTTCAGAGGGAGCAGAGGAAACCTATGAGCAGAGACCAGGGCTTGAGTGCACAAGCATCCCTCTTAGGAACAAATGAATTTGTAGGCTCTAGAAATGCAATAAAATTTCTAGCTGGTAAGTATGTAAAAGAAATATCAGAACAGTATCTGGTTCGTGACCTTTATGGGAGAGGCAGTTTGCCTTCATTGCAAACTGGTACAGCACCTAGCAGAGGACTCCTCGGCACCAGTGTCCTCCATCCCCCTGTGAAGTCCCTGCCCTCAACAAGAAGTAGGAGATGAAGGCCCCCACATCAGCTCACCGTGCTGGTGGGGCATGGTTGCCTTTGGAGAGAGCTTGGGACTTTCTCTTCCTACTCCCTATCCCCTTTGTACCTCCTTTGAGATGAAGTTTTGGTGGTTTCATACACTCCTTTGCTTTATACTGCACCCCTGTATTCACCCCTTTTGCTAGAAAATCAGGCTGAGGGCTTGTACTGTGGCTCTAATGAGGGCCATACATGGTCAGCCATACTGACCCCTCAGTTTCCACGAGCATCAATTCCTTCCATGCAACTCCCATGTTACTCCTTGCAACCCACACCCCTTTCTTCCAGATGTACCCATTCACATGTGGCCATTTAAAATGTTTCCTTTAAGAACAGAAGTAAAATCCATCTAGGGATAAAATATTCCTTCATAGGAGATGTTCAGAGTTACAAATGCACTGGAAAGTATCACATCTTTCTGGGTCTTTAAAATACAGAAGAGAATTATTTATTTTGCTTTCTCAGCACTTTTATTGCATGTTCTAACCCCTGCCATCTCATTCTACATTACGTTTCCTTTTGCTTTTATTATGAATTTTTTAATGCCAGCCTGATCAGGTGAACATATTTGGCTTTCTCTGTCAATTTTTCCACACTTTGCAGTGTGTATTGCTTGCTGTATCTTTGTCTTGGATTTGTTATTTACAACTTTCTGGTTTTTACCTTCGCTACTTGTTCAAGAATGCATTTGTAATGAAAGTTTTCATACTTGATTGTGCAATAATGTTCTTGGGCCTTTTTACACTATTGCTGAGCTTCCAGCCTATAGAAAATCTTTAAAATAACCTTACTGCATCACAGAAAGCTTTGCATACATGGGAGAAGAAGAAAACTTTTGTACTTAGGAAGCTTTGGGATTTTAGAACAATTCAGATAGATAATAATTTTCCTTTAACCTTGCTTACTTAGGTAGCTGCTTACACTGCTGGCAGGTGTAATGCTAATTTCTCCTCACCAACCAGGAGAGTGATGCTTCTCAAGAGGAATTCAACCTCTAATTCATTGACATCGAACTCACTTCAGTGAGGGTTTGAATGAGTCCATATTTCAAGGAGTATGTATGAAGTTTGATGTGCACATCATCCATTTATCACTGAAATCTGTTGTTTTACTTGTGTTTCTTCTACCCATGGCTAGAAGACTGAGGACAAGGGTGATAGGCTGAAGTGGAATCCAAGCTGCAGATATCTTGCCTTTGGCTTCTACTTACCTAATGTTTGATATCAACCTAATGATATTTTTTTTTTTTCAGGATATGATTAGTTTTACAGTATTAGACTATACAGCACTGTGTGATTATAACTGTAATAAACTAGAAGCAGAAAAGATTATGAATCTGTTTTTCTGCCTAGTAACTGGATGCTTAAGCTCAAATTCAGAATAGCATTTCTATAGAAAAGCAAGCTTACGGTGTGCTTAATGTCAATCACAGGTCTATAACACATGAAGGCACATTTCAAACAGAGAGAAACTTAAGCATGTGTATAGGTGTTTTTAAAAATGATGACTTCAAGCATAAATACAAGAAGGGAATTCTGCAAGAAATCAAGACAAGGTCTGTATGCTGGTGTAGTATTGTACCCAGGGATATGTTTTGGTGAGGAGCAGTTCCCCTGTTTTCCTAGGATTTTCACTGTGCAGTCCCATAGATCCTACTCAGGCAGCACTGTCGTGATAAACTGAGCTAGAAATAAGGCAAGTGAAAGGGAAGAAAAATAAAGCAGAAGTTTTTCTTACCAGTCAGCCAGGCTACGTTTGGCAAAAGGTAACACAGTTGTTCAGATAACTGGGACGCCGAGCTAGAGATGCAGTCTGTAATACCTTATTTTCCAACAAATGTTTCCACTTTTTTTCAGTTGAGTTGCCATTGAGAAGATTCTGATTAGTTATTCATCAAACTTATTTACAAAATTCTATGCCTGTAGTTAATTTATGAGTAGTTCTTGGCACACTTCAAACAGCTGTAATGGCTGTACGGTACATATGGTGTACTTCTGTTTCCTGACTGGATGACGGGAATGAGATTTCCACTGCAACTATTTTTTGTAGGACTTCAAAATTTGCTTTTCCCAAGTATTTAAAAATATTTTTAATACTGTTTCCATGAGCATTCCTGTTTTTGTGAACACAAAGTCAACATGGTTGAAATGAAGAGTTTAAAATTTTAAAGGAAAAATAAAGCGTTTCTTTTTTAGTGCAATCATCCAGCTTGACCCGAAAGTCACTTTAATCCTAGTTCTAAAGTTTCATAGGGAAGTACACAGCCACAGGAACGTTCACACATTATTTGTGTTCATGGAAGCATTAACTGAATTTCCAAAGTCCTGTCTCAGCACATGCTACATGGAGCGGGAAGAATTCTTTAAAAGTCTCTCTCACTGCTGGGTCTCAGGTCTTTGTGGCAGATGGCTTCATACAAGACACAGAGGAAGGGAGTACCTAAAGTTCAGGTGAATAAGCAGTTATGGCAATGACACTACAGTGAAAGATCCATTTCATTGGACAAAGGAAAACAAAATAATGCCGGACTGAGTACAAAATTGCAGTTTTCCGATTTGTGGGAAAAAGAGTCATGTAGTTGTGTTTGAAAGCATTTTTACTTTTAATTCCTGAAAAAGGAAACACTTTTCCTATACCATAAGTAGCGCTACCAGCAAGAGATAGCCTCTGAGTATTTCTGAGTGACATATAAACAAAACCAACAACTTCACCTTTGGTGCAGGAGTCTCGGAAAAATATGTAGGAAAACGCCACCCTACAGCTTTCATTAAAGGTAGCTTTTCTAAAATGCCTCTAACACAGATATCCTTACCCAGATAAATCCAGGCTGCCCCTGCAGTGGGGTGGGATGGATGTGCTGGACAGAGATAAGATTAGATCTCCTCTCTGTCATGCTCCTGTCAGTCACTATGTGTCCCGACACTGAGGGGAACCTGGCACTATAGCAGGGGAGCTCAGCATTTCAGTGAACTAAACCAGCCTCTCCTGCTGCTTGCTAGCAGTGCTCAAGATTGCCTTTCTCTCTGACCAGTTTATTTGGGTCTTGGCATCTCTCTGCATCTCTAAGCACTGCATAAGACCAAAAGGATCTAAAGCCCAGGCTCAGCTTGGCTAGGTTTCTAGGGATTTTGCAATTGATTTTTTTTTTTAACTTGTGCAACATTTCCAAGAAATACTTTACAATATATATATTTTTTTAGCATAGCTGTCTGTCAATTTTCATGGCAAAAAAGTATTTGGAAACTGGAGAATAGTAATAGTAGAGTTGTTTTTAAAGGAATCACCCTACACCATTCTAGGCCAAACTCTTTTATTAAGGTTTTATGAAAATCCTCCCTGTTTTTTACATTCCAGTTGAGTCTATTAGCTTTGCAGGTTTTGATGATCTAGCAGGTATAAGCACTTCTCACATTAAATGCAGTGTTGACAAAGGAAATTCACTAGCAAAGGTTTCATTAACTGGGGATTATACTGAAACTTTTTCCCAGAATTGCCAATAAATGGAGCCCTAATCCAAAATTTGGCTTTAAATTCAAGTGCAACTAATATAATTTTGTGTTTGGTTTAAAATTACCTGTGGTTATTTTCTCATTTTTGCAATATTCAGCATTATGTCATCTGGACTTTCAAACAGCATTGTTTCTGTGATGAAAAAGCAAACTTAAATCCTGTGTATAACCTATGCTCCCAACAAGTCCTGTGGAAAAAGAGCCCACTCCTGCAAAGATGGTGAATTAACTAGTTCCCTCAAATGATGCCATGGGTAATGGGCAGACTGCTCAACCAGGACTTGGTCCTGGGGTGAAGGTCCTGAGGTGACACATCTACAGTGTGCCAGCACTGCTCAGACCTGAGGACGTGCCCTTCCTGTATTGGTCAGAGTTTACAGTAAAAAGATGCAATGATGGGCCTGAGCTGTGAGGGAGCCTGTGGTGCTTAGGGGTTTGCAATTCCCCCAGAGGTCTGGCCAGGGGAAATCTGGTGCCACAGCAGGCAAGGGGAGCTTTGCCATTGACGTAAGCTGCTTGACAGTCTTGCCAACCTTGGCATAAAATAATATAATACCCTCCTCTGGGTCTCTCTCCTGGCATTGAAGTTCTCTGACAAGATCACCTGGTTTGCTCTCTTCAAGCACGTGAAGAGGCTACAGCAGCTGCCGGCTTCCTCAACCAAGGAAGTTCAAAAATTTACAGACTTTAGGTGGGTGCAGGAGTTGTATGTGGTCTTTCTAAGTTTGTTTGTGCACTACAGTGGCCTTTTCCTTTCTGTTCCTAGGGAAAAAAATGTTGCAATGACAGATTGGGGAATTGGAATTAGGGAGGCATTTGGATTCTGCTGCTATGCTGCAGACCCTGATGCCCAAGGAGGAGATGCTTGGCCTGGAAAGGTGACGAGATCCTGATTCAATTCTCCTAAACTCATTGGGAATCTCTCCAAGGATCTAATAGGGTTAGGGTTTACAACACAGTCTGCTAAGATGAAGTTTTTGAAACTACCTAAGGGAGCTGAGGGTAGCTTTCTATTAAAATTAATAGGAATTGGATATTTGAATTCCTTAGACATCTTTGAAAGTCTTACCTCTAAGTAGCATGTAAAGATCTAATGTAACTTCCATTGCACCTAATTTACAGTTTATAGTTAAGATGATGTAAACTCTGGGGTTTAATTCAAAATGCAGTTCATTTATTTACAGCTCCCAAAGCTAGGCCACTGTTTAGTGTTCTATGAGGAGAATGCCTGTGGTAGCAGGCATTGTAGTCACAATTGGTGTTTACACTTGCATTTCATCCAAGTCAAGAAGATTGCAATATCTTGTGAGGAGAAGTGAGATGTAATTGTAAATCTGAAGTCTTTTTGGTTATCTTTTGAAAAAAGAGTTTGAACTCGTATCACTCCCAGCTTCCTTAATGGTTTTACATAAACAATGAAGTGCCTCAGGAAAATCACCAAAGGCTCTTCTGTCAACAGATAGCTTCATTTTCTCTCCCAGATTAGGGTGGTCTGAAGCTACCAGCAGCTGATCTGACAGAGTAAATCTGAAACAAATTGCTGTTGCTATAATCCTTCCTTGGCATAAGGTACTGCAGAGAAACCAAGTATTGTTGCATAACTAAATTGGTTTGGCTGGTGGTTCATTAATGTGTATTGAAAAGTGTTAGGTTCCGTTCAATTCCTGTCTATCTATCTATCTATTTATTTATCTATCTATCTAAATTTGTTTGGGATATATTTATTCACCTCCAGAATAATGTAAGAGAAGCTGTCTCCCAGTCCCTCCTGATTTTAAGGTTGTTCCACAGGTGTAAAATTAAGTTCTGAGGTTCATCATCTGAAGATTGTTTGGTTTAGGTTTGAGAAATGTGACAAACTTTTTGTTTATTTATATTTTTCCCGAGACTACTATTTTGATTGAGGTTAAAATACTATTGGAAAAAGCTGTTAGTCATAACAGCAGCTTAGTATCATGGTAAAGGTGAGGCCCAGATGCTTGAAGTCCTGGATAGGCTGCAATGGAGGTGACTGGCAGAGTATTTCTAGCTTCCTTGGCACTGGTGGAGACGCTCAGCTTGGTAAGGAAGAAGCTCTACATTGCTCCTAGACATTACTGGGGAGGTGTTGTTCAGATACCATAGCTGTGTTTATTGCCATTTCAGGGGCTGGATGTTGAAGATTGATTGTCTCCATCCCAGGAAATCTCCAAGTATGTTTGGGATTCATTTTACTGAACAGATCTTAAGGAAAATGGATGCTGCAGGGAAGAGCACCATTTCTCTCAATTTGATGAAAGCATCACTTTGTTCTAAATTTAAGCTGATGAGAGAAGTTCTGCCAAGGAAGGTCCCAGCACCATGCTCTGGCTGGGGGCAGAAGAGGGAACAGTGGGAGAACTGTGGGATTTCTGCTCTTCTTATGGGAATACACTGCAGATGGTGTCACCCCTGAGGGTGCTTGTCTCCTCATCTCTCCTCTCTCTACTTTGGTTATTGTGTGCATGCTTATCTATGTGGCTAACAAGCTAGTTGAATTGGTTTGGGATTTCTTCCTTCTGTTAGAGGTAATGCACCAGTGGAAGAGAGGGCTCCCCTCTTCAATCTTAGTGTAATATCAAGAAGACCTGTGTGAATTAAAATTATTTTTCTTTCCTAGCGAAAAATAAAGCTGAAATATTTAAAAAACTTCTTGCATCAAAGGAAGGAAATTAAAATATCCTTACAGGAATTCAGGTTGCTGAAAAACTCAGATCCAGCCCAGACACAAATATGTTTTATATTAAAACTTAAACAACTAGCCAGTATAATATTTTCTGAAGTTTCATCCATCATGCTACTAGTTTCTGCAAGGAGAGAAACATAACCTTTCCTTGCTATGTCTCAGCAAAAGTAAATAATATTGTTAAGAAGCTTGTCGTATCACAAGTGTCTAATTAGGGAGGCTTGGGGAGCTGGCAAGTTTGCAGACTTCATTAAACACGCTACAATGCCTCAAGGAATAGAAATGTTGAGGGATATCTGCAAATTATATAGGTGCAGGCTGACCTGCATCCTTGTATTACTAGACTGTAGAATGGTTTATTCAGAGAGGCAGGCAAAGTAGTACATGGCTGCACAGACTGAGGCACAGAGCTGACAGGAGTGTGGTTGAAGCAGCTGCAGCATGGCACCCAGTTTGCTCTCCTGCCTGCAGAAGACTGTGGAAAAGCAGGAGAAGGGTTTGGTAGTAGTCCTACACATTTTGAAGACAACCAGAGACTTGCTGGATCCAGAAAACTGGAGTGTTGGTGTGTGGTGAGAGCAGCCTCACCACATGGTGACTAGGATTGGGGCTGCACCAGGAGAGAGCATGGTAAAACGTAGTCTCTATCTGAAGAGACTTCCCATCTCAAGAGCTTGGTCCTCTCTGCTGTGTGTGGAGCATATGTCTGTCTCTGGTCTTGGCTAAGGGTATGAGCTCCAGCCAGCCACTGGGAAGTAATGACAGTAAAGGGCAGGAGAATTTCCCCCATCCTGGCCCTCCATCATCATAGGAGTGCACATACAGCTGAATTTCCCTCCACCGTGACAAATTCTCCAAATGCCACACCCGCATGACATTCTGATGGGGATCTCTTTTTATTCCTCCTGTTGAGTCTGCTATGGTTTTAATGCAATATTTAGAGGACCTAATGGTGGTGAGTATCAGTCAGATCAAGTCATTATATGTCTCCCCTCTCTCAAATGCTTGTCCCAACCACTGATCTTCAAGCTGGGGCTTTGCTGGTGCCGCCTTCTACTTAGTCAATGAAAAGTCTAACAGCTTGAAGAGGACAGGCTATAACCTTAGATACTGTAGAGCCTGAGAGAAACAGAGCTGGAACAACTTTTCCATAACACAGCTAAGTGCGATTTTAAATGACAAGAGATGAGATGTACCAGGCTCTCTGTGATGTACAGGGACCAATCATCTGAGGTGTGCTCTGAGACTATTCAGTTGGTCAGATTGTGAAGGGTAGTCCCAGAAGTGGTCCTGATATTACTGGCATAGGTGCCAAGCTGCTCAGCATTGCTGAGGCTAACACATCCTAGGCATGTCCAGAGCAACTCATCTAGATACCTAAGAAATCTTACTGGAGGTGGGAGGCAAAGCCACTTCAAGCCTTTAATAACAAAGCAACTTAGCTTTATTTGCTAGATGGGAGAAAATCCTCTTTTTCCCCCCTTCTCACTAAAAATGTAAATATATTCTCAAATGTTAAAAGCATGATTTTAAAATATTTATTTATTTTCTGGTGAAAAGCTGAAATGCCTTTCAGGGGAAGAAACAGAATCTAAAAACAACTGTACTTGTACTATTTGTACATTGTTATTTCTTTAAAAATTAAGTTTTCTATTAAGGAAAGAAAGAAATAAAAACATCCTAGCCACATATTTGACACTTTTGCATGACTGAAAACTGGAAGTCATGGGGATAATTACTATTAAGGGCTTGTATAAACATCTCATTAAAAATAGAGTGAAAAATAAACAGATAATCCTCCCAAATTGCTTTTCATGCCCTAAATTATAACTTCTATAACTTTATAACAACTGTGTCTACTACTAATGAACCTCCAAAATGTTAGGTCTGTATGAAAGAACTGCAGCAAGTTGTGACTTCACGGGATAAGCCCAGAAAATCAATCAATCAATTAAGTCCAATCAGGATTAGGCATATAGGAGACTTAATTAGGTATTAGCAAGGCCTTTAATAGAGCTACTATGAAGAACACCTGCTGAGGGTCTAAACAGGCATTTCTTTTAAACATATTTATACCCAGCCTCTGGGCTGTGGAGTTGACATTTGATGCCTGCTTTGCTGATCAGCCTGTGCTTGCAATTGTTTACAAGCTAAACAGTGATGGGACAGGGGCATTAAATAAATAACATACTATCAAGCTATCTCCTTGTCCAATAATGGCTTCTCATTAGTTCCTTCCTGACCCATGATCAAGGAAGGATAAAGACAAAACAGTGCATTCTTTTCTTTTTTTTTCCTGAACCAGTGACTTGGAAAATTACACTATTGTTGTGAAAGGTATATCCATACCCATATCCCAGTTAGTTAATATACCTGTTACCTTTCACTGTTACTTGCAAAAGGTAGGTGCTATTTCCTGTTGTTTACATGAGTTTTATACCATGGTAACTGTCTTGGCAATTTTAAAATCACTTGGCAAGGTCTTCATGATGTCCCTGCCCTAAGTGTTTGGGTTTTTTTCCAGACAACTCGTTTGTCTTCCTTCTTTATACCACTGATGTGGTGAACAAGGATATTCTCCATGGTCTCCCTCAGACCATGGCAGTTCTGTCTGCTTTTCATGGATTTTCTCTCCATTCCAACACAGTGTTGCATGTAACCAGTGGCATTCTGGGACAGAGGAATAAATAGTCTTGGGAAACAAGAGTGAGCTTGGACTTGAGTCCATGTGGAGACTCTTCACACCACATGGGTGCACTTTAGCACTCAGACATGGACTAAGGCTATCTTCAAGGCCCATGGGAAGGGGAAGAATCTGGGATCTCATTCTACATCATCCCCTAGTACACACCTGAGCAGATGTTTACTTTTGGATGGACAGCTCTTTGTCACCTGGCTCTGCCACCTCTGTGTTTATGTTTGTGGGATTTATTTGTTAGGGAACCAATACGGGGTATAATGCAACCTGGAAGCCTATCTGTGGAGGACCTATGAAAAGGACCATGAACCCCTAGGCAGCCAGAGATGAATGTGTCTTCACACATTGCAAACCAAAAACTTGGGTAGGACCAAGGCTCCTACAAGATTTAGGCTTCTACATGTAGCTGTCTCTCTGCATGTGGGCTAGGTGTCTGAATCCAAACTGATCAATGGAGAATTTATCTATCAGTACAGTCTATGGAGTCTAAAAAGAGATTTGGTTGACCAGTCACTGAATTCATCTGTCCATACACAGGTGTCATTAANACAATATTCCAGATGTGGTCTCAGGTTGTCCTTGCTTCAGGTTGTCAGATGCTTCAGGTTGTCTCGCCTGACTTCCTAGCTGCCAGTCTAGGAAATCACAGGTCTTCTGTGGGGCATATGTCACCTTTACCTCCCCTATAGGTGGATTTCAGATACCCTAGAGCATCTCAAATATCATGAGACATCTAAATGCAATCAACCATGCCCTAAGTGTCTGCTTTGGATTGAGGTGAATTGCCATTCAGATACTATTGCTGTCATTGAGTAGATCTCCATTAGATACTATGCCAGTTGCAACACCTGTGTGCACATATATGAAGTTATGTGTCTCAATGTAAAGTTGAATTGTACTCTGTAAATGACAGGTTAATTGAAGATAACACTATTGATGGGTGCTAGATCAGAGAACTTGAGCAGTTCAGCCACCACCCATATAAAGATTTCAAGAGTGTAGATGCAGCCAAATTGTATTTGGTTGTGTCTAAGAGTGAGACTGCTCAGATTTTGATTCAGAGCTGGATGCCATTTTGGCTATAACAAAAGAATTCATAAGTTTGGCTATTAGTTAGACAAACTATTGCTTTACATTAATTTTATTTTATTAAAATACTAGAAAAAACTACATTTTCAGGCAAAAAACATGACCCGAAACTGGGCTATTTGGGCTATTCCAGTTAACACCTATTTCACAGAAATGCCACCCACCAAGAGTTTTTCTGAATAAGATCAAAAATCAATTTATCAGAGCTCACTTTAACTATAATTGCAGGTCCTTAGCAACTTTACTCTCTTTCAGTGATTACCTAACTTTGATCTCATACTCAGTGCCCTGAAAAACTCAGATGTGGCTTTACCATCTGGCATTATATTATACATTTTAAAAGGTGTATTTAAGACCTTCTGTGGCTGGAATAACACTTCTGTGGAGCTAGTGCTCTGATCTGTGTTCCAAATCCATCACATTATTTTCTTATGAGGCCAGAGCTACCATCACTAATTAAGCCTTTTATTTTGTTTTACTAGATTATCTGGTTTCTAACTTTAAGATCTCCTTGGCCAACCAACAGAACTTGGATGAAATTATTTGAGTAACTTCATGCCAACTCTCAGACAAACCTAGAAGAGTTGATTTAAGATTTTTCCAAAGTGTCAAAAGCAAAATTTTTCTTCTTTTCCAAGATCCGTGAACAGAAGTTTGAATGTTGCAAACCAGACCTCATTATAGCTGTTTCACTATGGTGACAGTTTTTTGTCTTACTGTGAAAGGAAACTATTATATTATGAATGTTTGATTATATGCCATCTCCAGACTTCGCCATTGTGTTATGGTGATGTGATATGACAGGGAGTACAGAACCAGGAGAACCTGTTCAGTTTCCTCCTTTTGTATGAGTCAAAAGGTGAATATTAATCTGAATCAATGCCCTTGCATTCTCATTTCCTTCACACTTTATAAAAATACATACATTACTTGTTGAACTCTGTGAAATAGACAAATGAAGATACAAATGTAAATATTATAAGAATGACTTAGGAAAGCACATAGGGCAGAGGAGATGATAAAGTTAAAATAAGTTGCTGTACCTAATGAGTTAGGAGATTTTTTTTTTCTATTCTGGATGTTACTAACAACAGTAGGTGAAGTTCAGCAGGTTTGGGAGTTGCATTTGGGTCAGCTTGTTCAGACTCCCCTGCAGTCTCCTTAAAGCAATGAAGAGATTCTTTAAGTATAGGTTGCTTGTAAAATTACTTAATTACTTCATTCTTATCTGGTTTGGACTGAATTGGTGCTCACTCCAGCTTCCCTCCTGGGTTTTGATTTTTTCCACCAGAATTTCCTTTTAGAATTTCGCACCAGAGAAGGGACATCTCAAATAATAGAAAATGACCATTACCTATTTTTAGGTCACAGCTTCATATTTGCCGGTATTTTGACTATTGGGTATGCCTGCAGAGGGTCATTTCCACCCTTCCAGGGGAGGGAGTGGAATGTGACTAAATATGCCCCATAGACCTGGTAGGGGAGATGGGGCAATCCCTGAGCTTGCCTGTTGTTCTGTCCTGGATCCTTTCCTCTTTGAGGCTCTTCTGGAGTCAACAGAGAAGGTACAGACCTGGCTCTGCTCTCTGAATTCCTGGTTTTGTAATCCCTTTTTTGCCAGCATTTATCTTGGCATGATGTTCCCCATTGATGCAGAGCATTGATTGGAGCCTAAGAGTGCTTTGAAATGACGATTTCTACAATATTTTTAAATCCTGGGCATGGATTAGCATCGTCAAGATTTTTCTTTCGTGGTTTTGAAGAAAGGCAGAAAAGTCTGATTTGCTTTGTATTGTGCTTCGGGCTGTTCAAGTGCATGAGCTCTGCCCAAGACCACCTACTAAATAGCCAGGACAAGGCTGAGTTGAGATTCCATGCTGCACAGATTCAAACAGTGTTGTTGCTTGCACAGAAGCTAAGCTTTCTATGTGGTCCACTGCAAAGTGCTTCTGTACATGCAGGGAGCTTAAACACAGCCACCAGGAACTCTGTTGTTCCCAAATGAGCTACATCTACTGAGTGTAGGTACTACTAGTCCTGGAGGGCTGTTGGAGCTGGCTGAATCATTCCCTCAGGTTTTGGAGGGATTAAAGCTTTTTGGTCCTGATTTGCACACTGTAGGAAGCAATCTGAATTTCACTCTTCATCTTTTCCCCCAGACTCTACTTCGTGAGTTTACAGACTGTGTGCATGGCAGAGAAACGCAAGTAATTTCTTTAAAAGGTTTTTTCCATGCACAGTGTAGCAAACAGGATCACCAACCGTAACTCAACCAGCACATCAACAAGATAATGCTATAGCTGAAATTCATTTTCAGCAATGGTTTGGCCTTCAAATTGTGGATAATCTTTGTGATATTATTTGAAATCTCCCATTTGTTACTACTGAAGCAAACAGGAGAAGACACAGGCCTGTGAATACCACTAGCTCTGTGCTGAGACAAAATTACTACTCTGGCAATATGCAAGCTGCATTTTTTCCTTCATCAGATCTATGATACTGGTTTTGTTTTGCTTTAAACAGCATGGTTTATTATGCTACAGTTTTACAGAGAGCAAACTCACTTTTCTATACAGAATAGAGTACCTCCTAGTAAATAATGCGTTTGCTCTTTCAACTCAGCATTAAAAGAATTACCTTCTTAGATAAAAACCTGTCTTGGATCAAACTTGTGAACATCCTTAAAAAAAAAAAAAGTTGTATTTTGGAATTACATTTGCTTCAGCATCCAAATGTACCCAAGGGAAAGATCATTGTTTTTACCAAAAAAAAAAAGAAAGAAAAAAAAGCAAGCAGACCTCTGCCAAATACCTCTCTATTATACAAAAACCCTCCAAAAGAAAGAGAGAGGTCAGGATGGTGCACTTGCCAGTAAGAAAACTGAAAAAAACAAACAATCACACAATTATGGCACAGATTTCAGCAACAAAGATCCCTTGTATGAAGTATGGGCAAGATTTCTTTTCCATATAAACCTGTCCAGGTCTGAAGTAGCTCTATTGATTTCAGTAGTTTTCACGGACCTGTACCTGTTCTTTGTCCCATGGGAGTTACAGATATTGGACAAGTTATTGGTACATGTCAATGCAAAAGGTTAGGAAACAAATAAGTAGTAAATGGATAAATATGCTCCCATAAAAGTGGAACTGGTGACTGCAAGAACATTTATGCTGTGAGGAAGGTCTGCATGCATGTCTCAATTGAAGGCCTAGCTTGTAACCTATTGAATAGTGTTGTGTTTCTTGGCTCTTGCTTTTAAGATCTTTGGATCCCAACAGACTGTGCCTGAAAAGCTTTTGGAAGTGTGTCAGAAAGGCCCCATCTCTTCCAGGGTCTCTGAGCTGCCTTCCAGGTGTGGAGGGTGAGCTACCCAGGAGCTGAGGACACAAGGGGCTGAGCTGGCCCTGCTTTTCTGGCTGGGGCTTGTCCTGCAGAAATTGCTGGCAAGAAAGACTGGTCATGCCATAAGGTACCACTCCAAGCTCCTGCTGAAGCTGATGGGCTCTTTGGATGCAAATCTCAAGGAAAATCCATTTGGAAATATATAGAAGGATTTATGTAAATAGGTAATTTATGTGTTATCTTTAACATTTGTGCAATATGTTTTTAATTTTCTAACGTAAAAGTCTGACAAACATTTTAAACAACTCTTTAAAACTTCCCAAAGTTTTGTTTTGTTTCCAGGGTCTATCAAAAATCAATAAATAATCAGTGTAGTTTAAAATAAAAAAAAATACTCATACCTTAAGTACTACAAAACCCAGAATTAAAACCATGTAACAAATTGTAAACATCAAGCCATGTTGTATGCAAAGTAAAAATCCCTCTAAAAATACCTATGGCATAGAAGACTGCAGTGTTTAAAACAAGGATCTTTTCCTGACGATTATTGCAATGTTAATATTCCTAAGGGTTTATGTTAAGGTTCATTTGATTCTATTTCTTTAATTAGCCATAACATCTACTAAAGATATGCATGCAACAGCTTTCAATTGGGAAATTTAAATCACCATATCTTACTGCTTACAATTTTTGTTATCTTAATATACAGTTAAGAAAACATAACAAGTCTTTGTTTCTAGAAAATATATTCCAGTTGCAATGCAGAAGGCATAGTCTCCCCTATTTTGGGAATAAAATGGCCATGAATACATTTGTTCTCCAAAGCAAAGCCTATCAAATGCACTCTTAAGCACGTGTAGCTGTAAATATTGTCACGTACTGACCATTTGGGGAGGAACATCCTCAGCTGCTTTGAGTTGCCATAACTCCCTGAGATATTTTTGTCAAAATAAATTAATTTTTATCATTGAAAATGCTTAATCAAAACAAAATATTTATATCTATTTATGTAAAGTGATAGCAAAGTGTACATACCATCCAGCTTACCTTTCTGCTCCTCCTCTAACTACTTGCACCTAGGAGGAAGAAGCAAGAGTTATAATAGGACTGAGCTAGCAGTTGTACCAATTACCATGTTTGATGGACTGAATACAATAATTTGTTTACTTTTTTTGTGTTGTCTTGTCCCAATACTTGACACTATTGGAGCCAATGGATGATTTTCCACTGGCTTTTACCTTAGAGGAAACAAGTCTACTCACAGAAGACATTTGAAGCAAAGTCTTTTTATCCTGACTTGTGTTATAGCCTCAACTGCATACTTCTTGATTTCTAAGGCAGCTTTCAACAACAAAATGGGGGAAACAACTAATATGGTTTAGGAATGCCAGTAAATGTGGAAATTATGGGAGTGGCATCCACTGACTGCAAGAAGTTTAAAAAGCAAAACAAAGAGAGATCACACCTCAGTAAAACATCACCAAAGGAAGAGACTCCCAGACAAGACAAGCTCAGGAAGTCTAAACTAGAAAGTATCATTAAGTTAATGATCTGCATTCATTAACTCTTAACTGGACATTTTGAAGACCTATTTTCCTGTTCTTAGTTTTATTAATATTTTTGCCATGCAAAGTACTTTCTAAAAAGCCTAGAAAGAGGCAAATATAGCATGATGGAAACAGTCTCATGAAGAAGATTGTCATAGATGATTACACGCAGTGATCTATGTCTTCTATCCTCTCCTTTTACCTCCTTTTTTCTTGCTCAGATGAGGAAATGTAATGAAGAGGAGCTAGTGCCTGACCAGCATGGAAATGAGTAGATTTGAGATTCATTAATAAAAAACCTCAGTGGTTTAAGATTGTTTTACCATGCATAAAGGCAGGGATTTAGCCCCTGAACAATCTGACTTCAGTTTTCACCAACACGCACCATGCTCATGGCAGAGCAACCTAAGAGCCTTGCTTCAGTGAAGAAAGAAAGAATTGAACTCATAGCTGCCTTTGCAGCTAAAAAAGGGGGATGTTAGTGTGCTGTCACATGACATTTTTTGGCAGGGAGCTGCAACACTTTCATTTTGCAAGGCAAGCCGGTGGCACTGGATTTGCATGGCTCACAACAGCTCTGCAGGGACCACCCTGTCTCTCTCTCCACAGACCCCCTCCCCGCATCAGCTTTTGCCTAAGGCTCTGGATTTCTTCCCCCGAGAGTCTTTGAACAGAAATTTCTCAAAGTGCCACCACTGGCCTGTTCCATCAGGATTAGCTGGCAGAAATTTTCCTCAGAGGGTGGCTTTCCAATGGAGAAAGCCTTTCCAAGAACAGTAAACAGTAAACACACCAAGTTCTTGCCCACTGCATCAGGGCAAGAGTCCTGTTTCAGAAAATACTGCGTTGGTAAGGCTGATTTCAGCATGTCACACACGACTGCACAACATAACACAGTGAAATGACGTGAGACAACTAAATGACAAAATGCTGGCTCTCAATCAAACATGTAAAGCACCTATTTTCGGCTCTACCATCTGCTATCAGTTTGCACAGTGTCTTTCCCAGCTGAAAACACAAGGCAGATTGGCACAAACGAAGCATTCCTCTGGCTGGTCACGGACTGCAGCATAGAAAATTTTTCTCCTCTTGTGACCAGCCCATCTCTCATTGATTTATTTTTTATTTGCATAATTAAGTAGACTGTTTTGTCCAAGTTAAATCATGATAAGCTAAAAACCAGTCCTCTAGAAGAAATGTTCTTTAGCATCCTACCAGGCAAAATAGTGGTATGTCACTTCCTCCTTCAAAGTAAGCATGCAGAAATTAACAACTGAAATTAATATCATGATTGGCTGAACCATTTCTGCCAAAAGTTTTTCAATGGGGACCCTTTTTCAGTTGCTTGATACTCTACAAGATCATTAACTTTACTGTCATCTACTGATAAATGGGGAAAAGTTAAAGTAAGGAATTCTTTTAGTTGGCAAATAACTTTTTGTGAAAAAATAGACACTTTGGAGTATTTAATGTGAAAAACAACAAAGCAAAACAAACAAAACAACAATAACCCCTAAGCTTTTCTGTGGAGTCAACTTCCTCTCACAAACATTTGCTGGTTGAAGGGCTTGATCACTCCTTCAGAATAAATTGTTTACTCCTTTAGAGCCCTGATTTGGAGGGAGGTAGCTGATCTGAAATTCTTTTATAGTAAAGATCAAAACCACTAGGACATTTGCTGCTTTCTTCCCTGAATAAATAAGATGTTTCTGAGTTGAAACCTTGGCTTCGTTGACTTCACTGGGTCCATGATTTCACCCCAGGAATTATTCTAAAAGCATTACTCATTTAATGAGCATACCACACTAATTCTCTACTGTTTCCGTATGAGCACCTCCTAATGCCAATGTAAACCCACAGCACAAAGCTACATTAAAGCAATATTTATGGTTGAGCTCTTAACACAAAAGTCAGGAAACTCAGAGTTATGGTTGCCCCAGCGAACCATAACCAGAGGTAGCTTTAGTGTTTTGCATTACTGTGTCTATGCTCCACAATGTGTGTCCAAATACCAATGACTGAGTTATAGCTGCTGTGGGAACTATAGCTTTGGATTTTGGTATATTTTTGCATTTAAATTCTCAACCTGGGTCATGAACAACTGTGAAAAGTATGATGGCAGCAGAGGTTAGTATCTCCAGTTTGCTGTTCTTAGTTACTGCTGGGGGTGACATGGAAGAATGGCGTGCTCTCCCTGTGGTGTAGACAATGGGAAGACTGAGGGTGTCTTTTACTTTGGCAAACAAAATACTTCAGCTGCACTCATAAGGTATATAAGGATTAACTCTTCTACAAGCATTGTATCATTCAGCATACCATGGAAGAGAGCAAGGGAGCTAATAGGATTTGACAGAGATTACTTAACACAATTCTAATTCTAATATCCAATTAATTTGGTCAGAGTCAGGGAACAATAAGCTGCTTTTCTGTACATTTATACTGTGTTAGGAAAATGCTGTATCTTCACTTCAAGGGAAATAGGACTGTTTTTACCAAGTGTCGTCAGGAACAAACTGCATGAGACATGGAAAAGAGAAAGTTTATACAGTGGGCAGCGCTAATCCAAATGACTCATGTTGGTGTGAGATATTCTGCCCTCTCCAACAATGCCTGCCTAGCTCAGAGCTGGGGCTGTTATAAGGCAATTTTACCTGTAGCCTACTGGGTAGTTAATACATAGTTTATTTAAATTATTCTTTTAGACAGGAATATTCTGCAGTAAGAACTAAAAATATATTTAATAGGTTGACAATAACTGGAATTTTCTGTAGAGGTTTACAGCAAAATGAAGATAATTTTTGTAATGTTTCTTAAGGAGCATGAAATTGAACTCTGATGTTACAAAGCTAGCTGACTCAGGAATGGGTAATGATTTGAATACCAAAGAGGAACAGCAGAGGCTCAAAGCTCTCTCCCTTCAGCCTGTTGCAGTGATGGGCTAGAACTAACTAGTCCAGCCACAGAGAGAACAGAATAGCTGAAGGTTTCTGGCATTTGCCTACCATAAACACGGGAGGAAAAGAAATTACTTAAGCATGTATTTCCTTAGGTGAGAAGTTAATAAAGAGAATCAAGACTGTACAATCCCCATTAATTTATATGGGCTGTATTTCTTGGGGTGCTTCAGTCTCACCTACATTTGGACTGTGATACAATTTGTAATCGTTAGTGAACACGGTCACTTTTCTCAGGCAAGTTACAATCTTGTCTGCCGGGAAAATGATCCAACCAAAGCAGAGTATGATAAGTGGAAAGAGTGCCTACTACCAGCCACTCCAAATCATCACCTTTGTTTGCTTTCAGATGTTATCAACATCCCACTCCAAGGATGAATGAAGTGATATATCTGGCTCATAGACCAAGACATGAAGAGTGTTTTCCCCTGCTCTTAACAGATGCCAGCAGCAGCATACAGCTGAACTGGCCCTTCCAAAAGCTAATCCCTTTTGAACATGGCTGCTGATATGTTCATACCTCATGCTTATATGTCTTGGCTTTTAGCTTTACATATTGAATTGCTTGGATAAGGTCAATATGTACAGCAACAACATTCCCACTGACTACATAAACCCAGCTGCTCCTGCCCCATATTTCAACCAGATTCCCACTCCATCTGAATATAGCAATGAGATAATTGGATTGCACAAGAGCAAAACTGACCATTTTAAGGCCAGGTAGTAGAAATATTTTGCTTTGCTCATATATATTTCTTCAGTGTATTTTGCAGCAATTCTAACAGATTGCTCTAACTCGGGTAAGAGTTAAAGCCAAGTCACTTCACACAGGGCTTTGCACAATCAGGTCAGAGAGCAGTATATTACTTGAGATGAGTTTACCATTGCTGTTCCCCTGTACATCTCAATGTGGCATATGTACGGTGCTATGTCTAAATGAGTATGCATGTAGAAAAATATTTTGTTTTCATGTGCCTAATATCTTGGAGAGGGGACAGAACTAAGCAAAGCTTATCAAGCAACCTGGAAAAAGGAAAAAACTCGAAGTAAGATACTTTTAGCTCTGTATATTTTTGCCATGGTGTAGGTTATCAGGCAGATGGGTAAAACTGTATTATCTATCCCACTTTTTATTTAGATCACAGTTTTAAGTAATTTCCTACAGATTCTTTGAGTTCTGGCTGTCTCCTGATGGTTGATATGAACCACTGATTTTGGTTTTGTATTTTTAAGAAACAGAGGCTGTTCATATACATACCTGTCATGAAGTAGGGTTTTGTAACAGGAACTAAATTCAGCAGTGGCATTTAGAAAGGCATGGGGCAGGTAGTACCTACAGCTTAGCTTGATGCAACCAAGAACAAGATACAAGTCTCTGCCTGTTGATTTTCCATTATTTTCTTTCACATGTATGGAGTGTTTTGCATACCTGTGACCTCTCAATTAACTTACTTTATATCTGGGTAAACTGCCATGCTACTTTTCCAGATGTCCTAATCCTTTATGTAAATGAATTTATTAAACCCAGCCACCAGCCTCAGTGAAACCTGCCAAATCCACTGTGTCTGGAGTCACACATTCAGTAGACTAAGCTTTATTTGCATAAACTTGTTCTGTAAGTGTAATCTTACTTATCATCTGCAGAGTTAAAGTTTCACTAATGTAAATCCCTGACAAATCAAGCACAGATGTAACTGTTTGCCCCAAGGCTCAGCCTGTCAATTCACTGCCACCCTTATATCTTCCCCCTGCTCCCCCCTCCAACTCCTCTGCCATCCCCCCACCCTGCCTGTGTTTTTTAGTACTAATAGTGATTTAAAACTGGTTTTGTAGGTACATTGCAGATACTAATCATGACACTGAACGTTAGTCATTTGGGCTTTTTCCTTTTGATCAAACTGTCTCACAAATTAGTGTTGGCGTGTAATTCTGGGTGTCTGCTTGTACCACCTGGAAAAATTTGCTCTGCCAGTCCCCAGGTGCCAGACAGATTGTTGCAGTTTGCCAGACGATGTTCCAGATAAGAAGTCAAGCGCAATAAATGGTTAATGTAAGCTGGCAAATTCCACAAAGCAGCCAAGAAAAATTCAATCAGAGGGCAGCAGTGAGTGTAACTCCCTAAAACCACCAGAAAGTTGATGGTGGGGTGAGGGGATGATTCTTGCGCTTCATGTTCCATTGTCTGTGATAAATGAAAATTCCCTTCCAGCCATAAACCCAGTAGATTTTAAAGCGAAACAAAATCTGCCAGCTCTTGAACCTTTTACGAAAAGGCGGAAAATGGTACTTTTGAATTCAGAGGGTGTTAGCATACACTGGGTTTGTTTCTGATTACTTTAAGGTCTAAATATGTTTCCTTTCCTGGTACACAGTTGCTATTTATTTGGCTTTAGTCTTTGATCTCCCTTATGCTGGCACTTCATAAAAAACATATTTCTGTTTGAGTTCTATATTATGCAGTTAGTCTCTGCTTATTATGTTCACCAGGCTGGTAGTACCTACAGAATAAGACTCTCTTTGTTTTTCATAGACTCCAGGTGTTTATCACTATAACTTACTAATGGATTTGACCACAGAATATACATGCAAGAAGCAAACTGAAAAATTAATGGCAAAATTACTGGTTTGATCATTCAATGGCCTGCTATACCATAACCACAGGAACCACACACATGCACACATGCACACACAGTTAGTTTTGTAAAAGCAGGGATTTTTTGCATACTGAGCTTTCCCAAGATGAATTTTCTGTTCAGAAAATAGCAGTGTTGAAGTGGTGTTTCTGACTCAGTCTTGTGATCCAAGGTGATAACAGAGGTGGGTGAAGAAGCCGTGGTGAGGGCACAAGCTTATTGACACAGGTTGTTGCTCTTCAAGCAGCATGAGACAGAGTCTCCAACAAAACCAGCTGCTTGTGAACCAGGTTCTTAGCAGGTACAAACAAGAGTTTTAATGCTTTGAGATTTTAAAAGTAAATATCAGATTAATTCAGATTAAGTTTAATGAGTGAGCCCCTTCCAAAATGAAAAATTTATGCTGGTTTTGCTTAAACACAGATAGTTTCAAAAATGAAGCTGCACAGATTTATTCTGTATGTGCTGATAAATGAAGGTGAAACCACATACAGATGAGCCTTGCATGAAAGTGATCTTAAACAAGATGTTAGTAATGACCTTGTCATAGTTAGAGTTATGTCGGTAGCTTATGTTGTTAATAAGTGATTTCACTGTGATATCAGAGGTAACCCAACCATTCCTCACAGATGAATTATCATATCTTAGTTCTATTGTTTGATGATTTCCACACCTTAAAATGTAGTGATGCCTTTTGGGTCTAAATGCAATGCTGTATTTACTGGCTTCATAAAAAATTGGAACTTTTAATCCTAGTATATGCATATAAACTTTCAATTTTACATTCAGCTTAACGTAGTTGTCTAAGAACCATAGATGTGATGAAGTTTAAAAGTGTATAGAGAAGACTGTCAGGATAGATTTATCACACTGAGGTTCAGATTTGCCCCATTTATACCTGCTAAATATTAAACACTGATGTTTTGCTATTTTTATCTTTGGCTGCAGGAGAGGTTTCTCTCAGAGGTCAAACATGCTTTCTGTATTGATTACTTGTGCTGTCGCCATGCTGATGCAGGGTTTTAGCTAACACCCACAGGCTTGTCAGGCTATTTCCATTAGGAGAAGAAACTGACGCGGCAATTCAGCGTATTAACAAGGAATGCATGCACACCCTGTTTTGAGGAGTATAAGGAAAATAAATGGCATCAGACATTTTCCTTGCAGTTTGTAGGACTGTCTTTCCACTGGATCCTGAACATTCAACTGTCACAAATGCTTTTCTGCCTCTCTCAAACAGCCAGTTTGCAAAAAAAAAGCAGCTTGAGGAGAAATGACAATAGTTCTTAGGTCCATGTGATAGAAACCAAAATAATGTATAGAAGAAGGCAGAGCTATGAGTCATAAAAGCAAATGAAAAAGGAGTGCTTACCTGTCTCATTTTATATTGCTTTAAAATATTAATTTTTTTTGTACTTGGAAAGGTAAAGTCCTACCCAAAAATGAAAAAGCAACAAAAGTAGTTGATTTTATACAACATACTGCACAGCACTATCAATCCCTGCTTATGTTCCTTCCTACCATGACAGTTTAATTTAAAGGAGAAAATCTAATTTCCTGTGCCGATTATATATCCAGTTAATTCCAAACTCTCATGTAACAGTTAAAATTGCTGACAATTAACAGAGAAGGCAGAGCTCTGCTGGTACAGCTTAGACACATTCTCACTGAATCACTGAATAATTTAGGTTGGAAGGGACCTCCAGAGATCACCTGGTCCAGACCCCCGGCTCAAAGCAGGGCCAACTTAGATCATGTTGCTTGGGACTTTGTCCAGTCAAGTTTTGATATCTTCAGGATCAGAAATCCCACACCCTCTCTGGGACCCTGTTTCAGTGTTTGACCACCCTCATGGTAAAAATATTTTCCTAATATCTAATCAGATTTTTTTTCTTATTATAACGAAAGCTGTGTGTCCCCTGACTTGCTGCTGCACACCTCCAAAGGAAGCCTGGCTCTGAATTCTCTGCACCTTCCCGTTAGGTAGCTGAAGACAGCAGTAAATGCCCCATGGCCATCTCCAAGCTGAACAAGCCCAGCTCCTTGGCTGTCCTCCTGCTGCAGGGAGTCCAGCCCTGACCAGCCTGCTGGCTCTCCACTGGCCTCACTCCTTTATGTCAGTGTCTTTCTTGTACTTGGGAGCCCAAGGCTGAACACAGAAGTCCAGTGTAGGATAAACTGGCATGAAAGGAAGGACTTTTGCTATATCTAAATTTCCTTGCTTGGAGACCTGGTGTGAACACTCTGTTGGGTCCTTACAGAGGACATAACATATATTAGGCTGTGCACTGGTTCCCACAGGAGGGAACCTTAAGACTTATGTGTTAGATGTATCTGGGGGTCATTCCTGCAGCTACATAATCTGCTGGTTGTTAGCCTGGACAGTGCTCCCTCATATCACAGGGGCCAGCAGAGAGGCCAGTGTAGAGATAGTATCTCCTAATCATTGGTTTGCAGACCTTATCCTCTCAACTTATAAAGCAAATCCCAACAAAATTCTTTTCTTTAAACCAAGCTTCAGAAAACAAATGTCTTTTCTTTTTGGGCATCATCAATGGCAGAGAAACCTAAGTAAAGAAATACCTTCGCCTTCATTTAACAGCCCAGGAACAAATACCTTGTTCTTACACAGATAGTGTTTTCTGGGAAAATCAACAAAATATGTCTCCCATGCTCATTACACTTAGCATCATACTTGTGCTTAAAGAATATCACCATCTGAATGAGTGGGATATGGATGCAATATTTCAAAGCATTAACTGGTATTCAATTTCATAAGCCTATCCAAAGCCATCTCCAAATAAAGTCAAATTTACTGAAGAGGTGCTATTCATTTGCCAAATATACATCTGTCTTTTGAACGTCTAGTTGAACTGCAAGTGCAAATTAATTTTGCTGCTGCAAATTCTGAATACATGTGACTAAATGTTCTTTATAGGCATGTATTTTGCAAACATCAGCATGGACACTTTTTGAAAATGCACTGCTAAATTGCATTAAGGTAGGCATCAGCTAGTCTGTGAAAGACTTTTTTAGTCACTCTGTTCCCTTTAAAGGTAGATCAGAGAGAGCACCGGTTATTAGTAGTGTTTCAATAACTATTTAAATGAGTAAGAAGCTTTCTACTTAGTTTACAAGGAAGAAAAAATGATGTACATATCATCCAGTTTTACACACAACAGGCATCATTTACCAGGGAGCATTTACTGATAGCTACTGTGTATACTTGTTACTTCTCTAAAGCTCTGCAACCCTGGGTAATGGTTGTATTTACAGTGGTAAGTGGT
This sequence comes from Brachypteracias leptosomus, assembly GCA_013401335.1. Taxonomy (NCBI): domain Eukaryota; kingdom Metazoa; phylum Chordata; class Aves; order Coraciiformes; family Brachypteraciidae; genus Brachypteracias; species Brachypteracias leptosomus. The sequence continues at coordinate 55,689 of VYZX01009202.1, read as the reverse complement.
ATGTACCCTATGAGATCTGATATGTATTGGGGTTTCCGAGAGTGTCAGGTGCTTAGCATTCTTGTTCTTGTTCCTCCTGTCATCTGGAGTGGTAGTTATGGACACACTGGAGGCAAATTAGAAAATGACAGCTTAACACTTACATCAATGATGCAATCAAACTGAATGATTTAGGTGTCCTGGACAAGGAGAACCCACCCATCCAACTCTCTCTGCAGCACTAATAGAAAAATTTATTTTAGTCATTAAGACAAAGTTTTTGGATAGCTTTCTCAAGATCAGAATCTTAAGAGCTCAAGACTTTGTCAAAAGCACCATATGATCAAGGCTGTACCATTGCTCTTTAAATTATAGTACTCATACAGCTTCAGCACTTGCATATCTTCAGAGTCAATTTTTTAGATGTTGTTGAAGATGGGACTTCAGAGAATGAAGTCCTTAGGAAAATTTTAGCTGAAAGACCTCACAGAACAGAAATACCATCCTCTGAAGGAAAGTGTGGCCTTTATAAGCTCTGGAGGCCTATGTTGACTAAACATTGACCCTTGGATACCCTTTGAGTGTAACTTCTGCTTCTAGGAACACCCCCCTTGTTAGGTACTGCAACTGGGTAGGTAGCTCAGGAGCTGCACCTCTCATGGAGAGGTCACCCACAGTTTGGTTTAATATTTACTGTTTATATATTTGGTCTTTACATTTTAAAGCATTTCTAAGACTGATAATTAAATTGTCACATGTGAGAAACTCAGCTCTTGGGCTGAAAAATGGCATCTTGGTATGATAAATAGGGCTGGTGGTTGCTACACGCAAGCCTGAAATACCTCAAGAAGCATAAAAAACAAGCTGATGTGTGGGAATGGTTTTGATGAGCATGTAATCAGTGGATTGGCTGCTGCTTTCACTGTTCTAGATGAAAGGGTGTGAAGTCCGTACTTCAGAGAACTAGAAGCTTGTGTGGTCAAGGAAAGTAAACAGCAAAACACCAAGCTGCTTTAAAGGAGGGAGGGAGCTCATTATTTGTCCTGAGCCTAACCCTGGTGACCCAGACTGCCTATCCACAGCATGGTGGCTGTCAGACCTGTCCGCCTCACCCCTTCCCAGCAGAAACCACTACCAGCTGTGGCACAGAAGTGCCTGAGATGCGGTGTCCTTCCCTGCTGCCTGCTGCTCCCCTTGTGGCTGGTCAGGAGTGTGGTCAGGAGAGCCCTGGGGTCTCCAGCCCTAGGAGACCCTGCTCCCAGGGTGGCCCTCAGGACTGGTGGGGGGCCCCATCCTGCCAGGTGTCCCTGTGTCAAGCACATTTCAGCCTTCTGCAATATCTCCTCTGAAAAAACCACACTGCTGCTGTGGTGGCTGTCAAATATCTGCAAAGTATCCCAGCCGTTTCTGTAGGTCTTCTGAGCAGTGAGGGGGGAGCAGCAAGAGGATGTTTGTCTTAAGAAATGAAGGGGAAGCAATATTTGATTGTACGTGTATCTGGGGGTAGGAACACTGGTAAAGCGTGTAAATTGTATTTCTCAGAGTTGAATGGGAACAAAACAGCAGTGGAAACAAAATGCTTTTTAAGGAAATAAAGACTGAAGTAAAACTGAAAGAGTCCTTAGTGTAGCATTTTGAGTTTATGAGGTGTTTCCTCTTGCTGATGGGTATGGATAGCTGAACTTTTCTGCACATTGTTGTTAGAAATGACTAGAGCGCAAGTACAAAATAGCTGTCTGTTCTCCTGTCTGCAAATTCTGAACACAAAAATGCAAAATTCAGCATTGGGTTCAGTGTCACATCCCCTGTGAAGTCAATGGAAATGGTATAATTTACATCAACATAAAATGTTACCCACAGTCTGGATTGTTAAATCACTATGGTAAGTAGTGAGAAAACTTATTTATAGACATTTCAATGACATCTAGAAACCTTTGCCCTTGGCTGCATTTCCAAGCATCTTCATTTGCTTGTTGTGCAGTTTTCTGCAAATGCAAGTTATAGCTGCAGAAATCTTTTGGAGGGTCAGTTTTAGCAGAGTAGCAGACATGTTTCTTTTGCATAACAACATACATTTTTTGACTAAATAAAATTATTACAGGTACATAGAAAAAAAGGTTAAGAATGGTTAAGCCATCTAGTCCAAGAACTGGGGCTACAGTGTGGAGCTTGAGTAACCATTTGCTCTATTGAAACAACAAATTCATGACCACTGAATAAATATTTGATTATGTGCCAAGAATAAATCTAATTAAATTTGCTGTTGTTCAATACAAACCGATCACTGAAATAGTCTTCAAAATAGTAATATTTGATCTACACAAAGTCAGGATTAATTTGAGGGGTAACTGGGTAAAATTTGGCAATACATATATTCAGGAGATCAAATAAGGTGATCTAACAATCTGTTCTGTCTTTAACCCTATGAATCCTTGTGTAGATACTTAAGCATCATCTTATAAGAGTCACCTTTATATTCTTTTTGGCGACAATAAAATCTTTTCTTTGTGTATCTTCTTTTAAGGCATATTTTTCTGGCCCTTACATTGTTCCTACGGTTCCTTTCCTAAGTTGCTTTGGAGAGGCAGATCTCAGGATGAAGTCCAGAGGTGCTCAGTGCTGCTGAGGAAGGTTGAGGGGAGTCAGGCTGCAATGATGGATTTTTCCCACCTCTGTTCAGCTCTGCTGGGCCTGGACAACCCTGCAGATATTGTAGAGGAGAAAGCTCATGAGCATCCCATGCTTGAAGGGCTCCCCAGGTAGATTTGCCTGTTTTTTGAAGAGGCCCCCAGCTTAGGACCAGCTGTTCAGATCATCTTTAGCTTATGAAAAAATACTTTCAAAACTTAAAATTAATCTTAAAATATGAACATGTTCAGAGGGCAAAGGGAAGGGGATTGGCAAGTCCAGGCTAATGCAAGCTGGAAATGTTGAACAAAGTGTGCATTAGGCTGCACTGTTGGATCATTTGGCTATTTAATCCCCAGTTATGGGGCAAGAAATCCCTACGCAACATGCAGGAGGGTTTGACAAGAAGTGAGACAGGAGAAAATGAATTGTTGTGTCTTGTGATATGCTGTATGCACAAGTGAGCCAGGGGTGAAAGGGTATGATGACAAAGCTGTTGGCAATTTAAACCTTGGCTTAGGCATAAAATAAATACATTATTCCTGATGGTGAAATTGGATGTTGCTGTCATGGATTCATTTTGTCTTCTTGGTGTTTTTCTAGCCCCCTCTCTTTCATCTGACCTGTGGCATTCATATCTGCAGGCCGACGTGTCAAAATGGTCTTTGAACATGTCAAGCTGTGAGTGCACTCAGGTTGTATGCATTTTAGCTGAACTCCACATCCAGATCCCATTAAAATCCATGAATTTTGGATGGTGTTGTATCAGGCCTTCTGCAGATGGCACTAATTGAGTCAGTTCTGGTTTGGGGCACAGTGGCATTTGTGCCCTGGGTTTTATGCTCCTTTAGCATACAAAGAGGTCACCAGGTTGGCTTTTCACACAGCTAGAAACAGGGTCCTTAAAATTCACAAGAGGTAACATGCAGCTCATAGAGGTAAAACAAAAAACAACCCCAGAAATACTGTGGCAATAACTGCCAGAGAGTGGGTGTGTTGGGAACATTACTTTTCTGTTTGTGTCACCTTCACTTTTACACTTTCATGCTTTTCTTTTCATGCTGTCAGATTTCTCTCCTCTTTCCTCTATAGTTTTTACATCCTCTAAAAATGACGCCTTATGTCACGCTGTAGATATTAGTGCAGGGAGTCTCTGACTGCCGACTGGCTGCTCCTGCAGCGCTGAAGATGGGTATTTCCTCTGGGTGCAGGAGAGATAACCTCTGTTTGCACGCAGCTCCTCTTGCTCCTAACCTCCCTGCTCCTTTCAGGATGTGTCCTTTTCAGTTTGCACCAGCAGCCAGGGGTAGAATAAAGGGGGCAGGTTGCTATTTTGATTTGGATAACCCCATCTCCCCCATTTGCTTATCTGAAACTTTACAAGCTGGAAGATAGGCTGGAAAATCACAAAATCAGATGTTCCTGGGAGTGCTTTACTGCTTTCTGGACTTAGTGTGGCTGGACATGCCACAGGCACAGCTTGTCACACAGTTTTGGTAGCTCTAGCTCCTTACAGCTGTCTAGAGCCTGGCTGCAAATGAAAAATTAAATAAATGAAATACTGGTGGAATTTGGTAAGTGCTATGGAGCAGCTGACGCTGCCTGCAGCTTTGTGCTTGGCTCTCTGGTTGTTTTCTGGGGAAAGGCCCCTTGTTCTAAGGGCACTACAGAGCAAACACAGCACTGCCAGTTGCAATGGGTCCTCACTGCTGCTCCTGGGACCTGCACTCTGAGGAAGCCATATTGAAGCTCAGGTGTAAAACAGTGTCACCACCACCCCCATTTATATTTAAATTCCTTATAACATACTTGGTGCCAAGAGGTTATTGTGGCTGTGTCTTGGTTTCTGATGGATGTTAGCATAAAAAAAAAAAAAAACAACGTTCAACCATTTTGCTAAAAATATGTGGAATAGGATTAGCCCTCACCTTGTAAAATTTTATTTTAAGAAACTAAGGCCCTGATCCAATCACAATGAGGTCAGTGGGACACTTTCCACTGATTCAGTGAGCCTTGGATATGGCCCTAAGACATTATTTTCAGTAACAAGGACTGTGAGAAATGTATCTAATATTAGAAATTTATGGTTTATATTCTTTCTATAATTAAAATGGCCAGCTGCTGTAAAAAGGTTTCCTCTGAGCTTAACGTCTGCATGCTAAATTTGAGCCTGAAGCAAAACTAAAGATGTTGGCTCTTGGCAACAAAGGCTTTCTGCACAGTGATCCAAGCAGGATTGTTTCTCAACTATCCTATTCCACTAGGCACTGCTGCAAGACACTTGTCCAAGTCCTCCATGGCCTCTTCCACAAACATGACAGAAGAAGACTGCAATCAAGTAGATTTGGATGAGCTGTTTACATAGGGCAACATCACGACAGGGATGTATGTGACTGAACTGATCCATGCCTAATTTATGTTGTTGAACAGACACAACTGACCCTGCCTTGAAAGTAGTTTCTACTTCTTTGCAACCCTCATGGTCTGAAACCTTGAAAGACCAAGGCACTTGCTGTCGATATTAGGTGTGTGGGCAGCTCAGGCCTCCAGATGGATGGAGACTTGCTGAGGAAGTGCCTTTTTGCCAATATCTTTAGTAAATGAAAGGAACTGTATGGGTAGACTGGGGCCATTTGTATTCAGGCAACCAACTGAGGTAATTTTTCCTTTTACAGCTGCTAAATAACAGGGCAAAATTACTGTTTGTGTCCACCATCCATGTCACCCGTGCATGTGGTGGAGGGTGACTGTAGGCAGGATGCAGCCTGTGGGACTGAGATACAAGATCCAAGCTGGAAGGCATAGAAGAAATAGATAAAGGCAGGAAAAAGGAACCAGTGAGGGATCACTCCACTTTTGAGGGGTGAGGGTCCTCTGAGAATGCTAAGAGTAACCCATTCCTCTGCAGGGAGCCAACGCACTCTCAGGGCAGTTCTCAGAGACAGTCAGCATGACTGGGTATCCAAACATACCCAAATACTGAGCTGTGGCAACAGGGAGTTATGGCTGAGCCACCTCAGAGGTGCTTGGATAGGGCACAGCCCCATCCTTGGCACAGGCTGCCGAGTGCTGCCCTGAGGAGCCAAGCAGGATTTCCCTCCCTAGCCATGGCCACCCAGCACTGCCTTTGGTCTGGACATCAGCAGGGGCTGACGTCACCAAACTAGTGTTTCACAACAGGTATACTAAGCAACGTTACACATAGCTGATGCAACAACACAGAAATAAAAAGGAATGTCTTTCCCCATAGGTTTCCCCTTATTTATCATGCACGATTATATGCCACATATCGAAACGTTCTGCATGCTGTATACAGTCTCACAGAAATGGATCTTCCCTTCTGATGGAAATGTTTGTTGGTGACATTTGAGACACGGAAATGGAATGTTTAAACTTAAAATTAATTTTTAAGGTCTTTTAAAAGAAAAGGGTCTTCATTATGCTTAATGAAGACATGCAGAATGTTTAATCACCACTTGTCCTGGAACAGTTCTTGAGTGAGACTGATATCAGCACATCATCCTAAGATTCAGGTCAAAGTTGTATGTTTGCTTCAGTCAGTGTTGTGGGGGGGCTGTGATGAAAACTCAGCTCCTCCTCTCTGTTGTTCAGCCAGTTGCATATCCCCATCCTTTCCTTAAGCTCACATTACTGCTGATCTAGCCATGCATTGCTGGAGGAGCAAGGCACAATGAAGGGCTGGGTGAGGGAAAGCTGATTTTCATCTGGATCACTTCCCTGAGCTGGCTCCCTGCAGAACCAAACAAATTACACACAACTACAAGGGCACAAGTAGCTTTGGGTAGACGAAGAAGGGAGAAGGGACCACCCCACCCACCCACTTTCAACATAGTTCAGATTTCTGGAATAAAATAATCATGGAACTCCAGCCACAGTCAGCCAAGCAGAATTACCTGCTGAGGCTTGGTTTGTGGGGGAACAGAAACAATAAAAGTTGAAAGGAAGCTATAGGGTTTGATGAGGTTTGTCTATGTTTGTCAAAGACTTTTTCCTTTCTTAGAGTTTCTTGGAAATGTCTTCAAAACATTCCAGGCTTGGTTTTGCTCCTTAAATACTCTTCAATATTTTATTTAAACAGAAAAGAGCCAAATTCTTCCCTCAGATATGCATACAGAAACTCCCACATTAATCAGAAGAATTGTCTGCACATATCCTAAGTGCAAGAGGTTTCTTTTTTGATATGTGCTTTGTTTCCTAAGAAGTAAATTCTGAGCACAAGCATCCTCCTATTCACACAGAGGAGAACAATATTTTGCATGCTTCCAGCATGTATTGGGGACTAGTTGCTCTCATCCTACATGGAGCACTAACATATTTCATAAGAAGCCCCAGGGGCTACATAGACTGCCCACGGAGTGCAGGGTACATCAGGACAGTTAAAATGGGGAGTCCAACCCTCTGATTTATGAGACATGATGAAGAGGTAGGAAGAGCTGCATGAAAGAATGGGATAAGATGTTAATTCATGGGGAAAAAAAAATTGATTTAAAATGCAGGGACTGAAACATTAGTGTAGGTCTTTAAACTCCTTGATAAAACACTAGTAGACCTAAAAATAGGTTTTAAAAACTGAGCTGCTGTTTTGATTTGTAAAACAAGTTAAACCAAACTTGACAATAAGGCATGTGCTTTAGATTTCCCTGGTTTGAGGCACTGTTTACTCTGGCAGATATATCCTTAAGTGAAGCTTTTTTTCCCCCCTCAAAGCTGTTACATGGTAGACTGATGTTGGCTGACCCTGAAGCAAAAATTTGAAAACAGCACATTTATTTTCCTGCCAATGCTAAACACACATGCCATGCAGCATTTTTTGGTCTAGCTGGAAAATCTTCAAATCTGCACCATTTGTCCCTTTTACCCTGACTTTAATGTTTTCATGAATATAAAAATAACATAATGAACTTGGGGGACAGGAGCATGTGTGCTTTACAGCAGGAGCGCAGCCTGTAATTTGCAGGCTGCAGACTGGAACAGGCAGACATGAAGAGCAGATGGGCCAGCCTGGTCCCATGCTGTGCTTGTGACAACGGGCTTTCTCACATGCCTCAGCACCCAGCAGAGCTCCCAGAGTGCCACTGGCCAACTGGGAAAAATGTTAGCAGACCTGTAAATTTGCTTCTCTTAGCTTCCTTGTAACATAGGCATACAAAAACCATTAACCCGGCGCTCTACTGTGTGATGTGACAGGAGGAGCCAGATGACTTACCATCCTTTTCTTCAGTATGGAGCAAATGTTTAGCCTGTGGCAAAATACTGGGTTGACACTCATCTTTGCTACTACTTGAAAAATCCCTTGGGAAAAAAACAAACCCCGGCAGATCTCTGCCTACAATATTGATACTTAAGGGCAGCTCTGAAGGAGGTCTACTTTTTGGGATGAAGGTGTTGCTGTGCTAGATTAGATGCTACTACAGAGATTTTTTAGAGGCCATATGCAGTTGCCTCCTTTTAAACAGTTTTCATGTAACATAAAGCCAGCACACCTGCAGAGCCACAGTCCACCTCAGAGACATGGATTTCTCTCTTGTGCAAGCCAATTTACAAGGCCCCCTAAGTCTTCCAGGAGTCAGTTGAGGGTGTCAGGGTGGGTTAACAGAAGAAGGAGCAACACAAGCTCGTTGACTGAAGTTGCCATTCTTACTCTTCTTGCTAATGGAGCAGTGGTTTGAGTATAACACTGAGGGTCTGTTACATGCAATTCTTGAATGGATTTGACTGGATTGGACTTCAGCTAAATGGATTAAATTGTTAAACCAATTTAAGAACGTCCATGTACAGATATGAAAGAAGTTGCTTAAATTAGTGCCAATCCTCACATCAGTAAAGAGGGAAAAAAGATTTAAGAAAGAAGGACTTATAAGAGATCATTCCTCTTGATGAAATTTCTAACTCTTTGCCAATACTAACTGAAAGGAATGAAAAAAAATCCTCTGGAGAGCTTTTAGCAATTAGTTTCCTTTTGTGAAGAATCTGGGCCTGTGCTGCACTAGGGCGCTCGGCCCAACCACTTTTTTATTTTTTTTTTCATAAACTGGGCTGCACCTCATTAGAGATGCCCAGCTGTATTTTTCTCTCTCTTTCACAGCCATACACATCACTTTTCATCCTGTCCTTTTCATCACCTACTGCTTCTACAGCAAGTAAAGCAAGTGAAAATGTAGCACAAAGAAATCTCTTACAAATTTATCAGATTTCTTCTGCCATTTAGCAGCTGGAAACACAGAAGCTAAAGCAGCACTTTGAGACACAATGCTATGACCATTACCCTTGCAGATATTCTGCAGCCATTCATGGTGCATGGACCATAGTTCAAGCAGCACTGTTATATGGGTCTGGTACACACCATCTATGATTGTATTGTAGAGGACCAAGCTGACTTTGCCTCCCTCCGAGCTGGCATATAAGCTAGCTCTAGCCTGGAAATTATATGACTACCTTACTGCAAGCAGCAAAGATAAAGGGACTTGCACACTACCAGCTTCTAGATTAAGTCAGTGCTACTGTGCTAGAGCAAGATTGGCTAGTCCTTATCTATGTAGACATATTTCCAGTAGGTTATGTGTGAAACCTGGAAAAGCCCCATAGATTACTGTGGCTCTGAGTAATATGCATACTAAAAGCTATGGTGCTGGTTGCAAAACCATCCTGTAAGGACGGTAGCTGAGGGATGTCCACGCATTACTGTTAAAACTACGTGTATCTCATATTTATCTCCTATGGAGCTGGCTAATAGAGATAGTGATAGGTTAGGTGCACATTTCTGGTCCCCCTCAGAAGAGCTAGCAGAAGGGCTGCAGTCCACTAGGTCAACCATTCTGTAGGAGTGAAACACTGCAGAAGTGTTCTGAGGAAATGAAAGGAGCAGGACCTGTGGGGTTACCTACTTTGCCAGACTGTGTAGGTAAAAAAAAAAATGGAAAAAGACACTTGCAGTTTTCTACCATTATATTTAGCAAGAATAAAAGGAGGTTGTAGTCAATATACATTATAGATTATGAATAAAATCTTGCCTTTTTTTTCTGTCCTCCTTCTTTTTTTTTTTAAACAGCAAAATTCCCACTGCTGGGTCAGGATATCAAGGACATAAGTAAAAGACTTGCTCTCAAAGGCAACAACTAAACTAGTATGTGCTGATGTCCTTGAATGCAGAGATGTGGCCTCTGAAAACAAGATGTGCATAACAGTACCCCTCTGTTCTGTAGCTTAGCAACTCAGGATGTAAATGGATACTCTTCTAAAGAAGATTTCCCATTTTAATTGGCAAGAACAGAGATCCATGTTAGAAAGTAGATTTTGTGTTTGAAGCTGCCCAGTGTTGATGCAATTATATTTGTACTAAAGTGCATTTGCTGAGGTTCAGTAAGAATTCAATGTTATTTCCATTTTTACATATTTCTTCTGTTACATAGGTATATACATGTATACATCTTCATGTGTGTTTGTAGGTATGTGTATGTGTACATGCAAAAGATATGTTGCTTTATAAAACTTTTATATTTGCTACATTATGGGAACCATTTCCACACTAAATTTAACTCCTGTCCAAATAAAATAACTTGCTTAATTTTAATATTGAGCTTACTTTGTTTTTCATTCACTGCATTTCCAAATCAAATGTACTGTACTAAAGATTTTTTATGTCCTTATAATCAAAATGGAGCCACTGTTTCATTTGCTGTCAACATAAAATGAACTATTTGTCTATGTTGACTGATCTATACACAGCAAAAGCAACAATCCTACTGGCCCATGATCTTAATAACTCTTCCACTGAGACCAAATCAAAAGACAAATTCAAGTCTCTATACTACTGTATCACTTTTTAGTTACTATGTATATAGTCATGAAGCCTGGAAACAATCACCAAAATAAAATTTCCTGTTTGATACTTTAAACAGGTTTCTCATGTCACATTAACACTATTAGAGGGGCAGAGGAGACTGGAGCAGAGGAGGAGCCTGGAGAGGGTGGTGCTGCATGGGCTGGCTAGACAAAGCATGGAGGAGAGCACAGGTGAACCAACCTACTCTGAGGTGAGTTGCACTGTGCGTGCCTCGGCAGCTGCCCCCAAAAACAATTCCTTGGGCCTTCTGGGATGTGCTAAGCACACTGAAATTAGTATCACTTATAACATACGTTTAATAAATACCACCTTTGATAATTATGTTTGTCCTTGACTCTGGGATGATCTCTTCAGATCATCTGTAGTGGGTCTGTCTGAGCTGATTTTCCCCATACAGCCTTCATGCTGCAGTACTGGGACTCAGAGACTGTTGATAACACACACCCATGTTATGACTATCAGTGCTCACACAGCACCAAAGGTACAGGGGGGCAAGATCTGGGAGGGGATACAACCCGGACAGCTGACCCGAGCTGAGCAGTAGGATATTCCATACCATATGATGGCAGCTCAACTATAAAGGAAGGAGGATGGGGGCAGTCGGGGGGAAGACATTTGTTCTCCGAGCAACCGGTACGCGTTCTGGAGCCCTGCTTCCTGGGACAGGCCCGACACCGCCTGCAGATGGGAAGTAGAGAGTAACAGCTTTGCTTGCTTTTGCTTCATGCGCGCACTGCCTTGCTTTCTCTGCTGTTTATTAAAACTGCTTTTTATCATAACCCACGGCTTTTCCTTTTCCATCTTACTCTCTCCCCGCTTGCCTTGCTGACGGAGGTTTGGGGTGCGGGGGGGAGTGACAGAGGGACTAGGGGTGGGCACCGGGCACCCAGCCAAGGTAAACCCACCACATCATCTCACGACACCTTTGACATTGCTGCTGTCTAGGCAGGCTTTGCGTTTGTTAGCAATAAACTGTTTGGCAGCACAGGGTATTTCAGTCGCTTTGTTGCCATTAATCTGAGTTTGCTAAACAGTTTCATTCAAAGAAATCATTTGATTTCCAACTTCGTGGTACTGATGTTTGTAGAGGTGGTGACTTTTAGGGCACTTTCCCTTAGCTATGGAGGGCTCCGCCACCCTGTGTCTACACACTCAGAGAGGTAGAGTGGGAGGTGCTGGCTCCAACTTCCCCAATGAAGGGCAGAAATTGGGCCTGAGATGCCCACAGTGAGTGCCCTGGAGACAAAGGCTCCCACCTTTTCTCCTTGGGGCCCTATTTCTGAGGGCTTCCAACCTCACCTATAAATTTTCCTAGTACACTCTAGTTTGGAAGCTAATACCATCACCTCTATGCTATTAAGCAAAATAAACCCCCAAAAACATAGCATACTTATGCGTGGTGCCAAAATGTTGCCCTTTATTTTAGTTGCCTTGTCTCTGTTCAAAAGACCTAAACTGGAATGGAAATAATTTTGGTTTTTCAGCCTAGCAAGAACCTCCCCAAAATTAATTTCATTTGGAGCAAAATCTTGCCCTTTCTCACTCTCCTCCACTTTTCAGCAGTGTTTTATTTAGGACTTCAGACAAACAAAAATTCAGTTATTCACTCAGCTCTGTTGAATATCAGGACACCTCTTCCACCCAGTGGCACAGTCCTTTGGCTGGTTATCTAAGGTAAATGTCACTGTATTACCAGTATTTCATGTTTAGTGCTGATGTTACTCATTTTATTCCAAAGGATTTTCCTTTCCAAAGTAAATGACCAATTTTTAATTACACTAGAAAATTTCTAGCTATGCTAAAAATCAGTGCCTCACCATACAGCTCAAGCTGGCTCTGAGGTAGAGCCTGGCAGCCCCCTAAGGATCAAGACCAGCACAACAGCTTAGGAGAAAGAAAGATTGTACCCAGAGGCTGCAGGAGGGACTGGACTGGAAGTACCCTAAGGAGCTTAATATCTCATGGGGTCAAACCTTCAGTTTCATTTATTGTCATGCCTTGTACTGACTTGTAACTGTGGAGGAATGATGGATCAGATGATGGAGGAGATGACTTGATTCAGATTTTGATTCCACTGTATGCACTGCCCCTTCTGTTGGAAACTTGTATCAATACATCACCTCCGTTACTCGTGATGACAGGAGATTGTTGCAAGCCCTGCATCTCAGGTTCTCTCTGCACTGGGTGCTACTTGTCAGAGAGACTTGGGCTACTGCTTACCGGAAGAGACCTTGTCACAGCCTGGCAATTTCTGTGTGAGGCTTGGCACAGGCTGCCCCCTGAACTCCTGGCAGCCCTTAGCACCCATCACTGTTTAGCAGACCCAGCTGGGAGACTGTCTTCTTCCTTCCTGAGGGAGTTGAAGAGATATGAGGGAGAGTGTGCATGCATGTGTTTGTGTGTGTATGTGTGTATTTGATGAGCTAATGACAGCTTTGTTCCTACCTGACTCGGATTTTGTACTCTACATAAAGAGGAGTGATCCAGACATGTTTGCTAAGGAGTTTATTTGCAGGGAACTAGGGTCATTTCTTTCCCTCATCCTGCCTGAAAGTGGTTCACTTATTTCTTGTGTTCTTTATAGCATGTTCCTGGCTTCCACCTTCCTTCTTCTGTTAAAAGCCCCTTAAAACACCGTGCTAAAACCTTGCACTTCATATATCTTAGAAAGTCATAATCATATCTGGTTTAGTATCATGGCTGGGATCAGCTATTCTTACTCACTTTAGCAGCTAAACATTGATCAGGGATTAAGACACTGTGACGTAGAGCCCAGATTGAATGGCATCTCTCTAGCATCTGGTAATTTCAAGGCACCTCCTGACGCAAGTGCAACAAGGGGTGGGCCACAACAGCATCTTGGCTGCTTTACACTGCAATGGCCTAACAAGAGTCAGTGCATATCTTTGAAATGTAAAGCAGGGGATATTTGAGGACACAACTTAATGAGGACTGATTCCGCCTCCTCAGGTAAAAAGGTGGAAAAAGCCTTGGCAATAAGAAGTATGTCTAGTATTCTTATTTTTCAGGAGAATAATGGATTCATCCAATGGTACAAGAATGCACATGTCCCTTGTAAACTAAAACCATGTTGATGATATTCACTGATTTATTTATAAGAATAAAGCTTTAATCAGTGTGCAATGAAAAAATATTACTTTTGACTGTTGAAGTGTATTTTTTTGGAATGAATAAGAGAAAAAGGAGATTTGTGCAGAGATTACTTAGCAGTCTACTTTTAGGAGAAAGGGCCTGAGCCACAAAGTCTTGATCCATACCCAAGCTTCCCAAGCAAATGTTCTTCAGTGGCTTTGATTCAGTCAAGGAAACAGATTGTAAATTCAGACCTTAGTTTCCCTTATAATCAGGGAAAAGGGAAATAGGTCAGCTTTTGAGCTCAGCCTCATTTCTAATATTAATCTGAAGAAGACAAATGTTAATGAGGTGGGAAGTTTGCATGCAGCTTCTCTGATAGTGCAGCTAAGTTTGAAGATTATCATGTGGAGACTATAATCAGAGGGTTATGATAGACCTCAGCAGATCAGTCTTACTTTGGTCTGCTAATGCAACTTTTGTGTAGCCATATGAGAGTTTAGATTATTTCTAAACAATGTAAAACAATGAAGAAAAACAAGGGAGGGAGTTATTTGTTATTGTTGTCCCAATTTTTTTCTGGCTGGTCACGTTACTTTATCTCTGCTGCACAATACGAGCTCACACAGAATCAGTTGCCATTTTCAGGTGTGCTTTGTTCTGCAACAGTACAGCTACCTTGAATCATAAGCCCTCTCTACAGCTTCAATCACAGCAGGTTAAGATAATATCGGAAGTCCGGTCCTGCTGTAGAAAAATCCTTCATCTCCTGTATGCAAAAAAGGAAAAAATCCATCTAGGAGGAAAATTCATTGGATTCTGTTAGGTTAAATTAGCATGACAATTTTTCTCTTTTGTTTATCTACAGTAAAAAAAAAAGATTGATACTTCCCAGCAGAGAACTTCTGTGCTAGAGATTTCCTTTGTCTAGTCCACGAATAGCATCAGATAAAAATTAAGTGAAACATGACATACTGACTGTGAAACTAGCAGACAGAAATTTGGCTGGGCCTTCAGTTACATTTGAATTTCTTCAAAGCATGTAATGAATTTTTAGTTAAATAAATAAATCTCTCAGCAAATAAAAACCTCAGAGCATTAATGCTTCTCAGTACTGATTTCACCTGGAAAGCAGAGCTGCTATTAGTGTCTTATTTTTATCAGTATGTTAACTTACCTTTGACTTTTTCTACAGAATAAAAACCACAAAAGTGTTGTTTATATGTTCTTGGTGTGAATGCTTGATTATCAGTATTTATTTTACGTTACTTTACATAAGATGCATAAGATTATAATGACCAATCTCCTTACTATGATATTGGTTACTGTGCCACCAATCTTAAACATATTTATGACTGAAAACAACTGAATTCAGTGGGCTTATTTGAATGTGACAAGTTCCTCGTAAGCACATGGTTTTGCAGCATTGACTCTTGTGGGCAAGATTTTCAAAAACAGTGTTGCCTTTTCCCACGATCCTTCTGTCATGCTTCTGCCTATTGAGCCCTCCCAAATCCTTCCTTTCTCTGTCATCTCCGCTACTTTGGTCATGATTCTGAGGCTGCTCTAGAAGAAATACATAGAGAAAAAACATAATAATTCTAAGCCTATGCTGATATGTTACATGATGGATGCCTGTAGCAGTATGGCATATCAGCTCTGCAGCGTTGTGCCATAGTTGAAGCCCATCAGCTATTTCCCCTGCAAACCACCCTGTTTGGATGTGGCCATGCCACTGAGAGCTGAGGGTCCCTCTAGAATGTATTTGAAAGGTGTGTGGTTACGTTTCGTTTTACATTACGACAAATCCCACAGACGGCTGTAGGATTGCACTGAAGTAAGAAGTAGTAGAATCCTGTCTCTGGCTTTGCAAGGCTACTGGGGAGGGCTATAGTAACATAATTCTACTTTGCCCCATATTATTCTCATACCTAAGAATATCCTACATTTGAAAAAATGCCCTCCCCACATGTATAAGGACTTCTGAACTCCTGCTGTACTCAGGATAATTGTCTTAACTTATATTTAATTTTAAAGCTTTCTGCTTCTGCATCAGGCCAAAGAGGAGATTGTCAGCCATTTCCAATTGCAGTAGTTTGCCTAAGAAAAGTCGTATTTCTACTTACAAACCTTGCCTTGCCTGTGTGCCTGTACCCATCCAAGCACAAATAGCGCTGAGAACAACCGGATAGAGACATTGCTAAGAAATTTCCTTTGTAAGGTTATAAAAAATGCAGTGCATTTCACTGAGGTAATTCACTACATGAACTTAAAAGTGGTTTTACATGCCATGTTCCTTGAAAGGCTTATGCTTTCCAGGCAAATGATATGGCAATGGAAGCATGGCTGGCAAGGACATGGGTCAGTTTGTTACTTGCATGCTGCACTAGCTCTGCCCAGGCCCTTCCAGCCCTTCCAGAATGGCTGCACACAGGTACATGGGACTGAGCTCTGCCAGCTGCATAGCACCCACTGCCCACCAGAGCATACTTTGGGATGCTCTGGAGTATCTTGATGAGGAGAAGCTGCAACCAAATGAATTCAATGTAGAAACAAGAGGATTTTTGAGGCAAGTGGAGATCAACCACTGAAACAAGCTATTAAGGGAAAGAAGAGTCTATTCTCTTGCAAACTTTGGATTAAGCTGGGATTTCTTTCTGGGAGGTGTAACAGTCATATATTGAGGTTACCAAGTTCAAGTCAGATGTAGGCAGTAAAATTTTTAGGCCTTCTTTAGGAGAGAAGTCAAGTAGACACAAAATGACTCCTTTTAGTCTTACATTCAAGAAATCTATAAGGAAACACCAAAGTGCTTGAACTGAAACTGCAAAAGCTTCGCTATGTGTGGGAAGAGCTGAGACATTCCAAGGAGAGAAGCTCTCATACTACAGCCTAGTTTGTGAGCACGGATGTCCATCTCCAGAGTAGATGTCCATCTCTGGAGTGGACTTATTACCTCTGCTTAGCTCAGGAAGTCACTAAAAGAAATAACCAGATGATTGGAGTTGTTTGATAGTATGCTTTACTATAAGGAATCAGCTTTTAATAAAACCCTGCTCTTTTTCATGGTGTCTTTGAAAAATTTGCAATACGCTCCCATACATAAGAGTCTTTAAGTCTGGTAAGCTGGCTGGCCTCTCCCTGGCCATTTTTTTTCTCTCAGTGAACTTCAGCTTTGCTTTTGCTGCTAAGTCATGGTTCTAAGATCTAGTGGGGAATGGGAGGGGCTACAAGTGGGGAAGTTTAAAGTCATTTTCATTAATAAAGCACAGCTCCCGGGGAGTCCCTTTGGGCCAGACCTAACTCTTTGTTCACCTGCACAGCCATGACAGTGCTGGGATGTACAGAGCTCACTGTCACCGCTGCTTTCTCTCTATCCTTGGCTGCTGTGGAGGTCCTGTCATAGCTGAAGGAGCCAAGAAGTTTTGCATGGCGACACATCAAGGGATGCTGTGTGCCATGCTGCAGCCATATTGCATCACAAGCAAGGCTAGGTTTTGTTTCAGAAAACGACGACTCTAAATACTGCCAAGTAGTTGATGATTTTCCAGGTCTGCCCATGGTTGTCTGGATGGAAAGTGCTGCTTTTTGGGCTCTATGGGAGGGGGGGAAACCTGCCCTACAATAAAAACATTTGTTCAAGCGGTGCTTTTACTGGTAGATTACATCTCAGTGGAGCCATGAGGACTGATTCTGGCTGCATGAAGGTCTCCCTTGTAGCAATATATCTATTCTGAGTATACACAAGTCTCATTAGCACTAAAAAATTGGCACTGAGGGGATTTTATAACATCTCTATGGCTGGCTGCCTCAGTTCCCTACAGTCAGTTCAGCTTCAGATGGGGCTCGGTGAGTAGTTTTTAAAGGGGCAGACTGGGAAAAAAATTAAGGTGAGGCAGAGGAGGAGCAGAGCTTAATGGAGGCATGACAGGGAAAGGCAGAGTGTCCCTTTGCTCTCTCGGCCCCATTTTCTGCCAAAAATAAACCAATAAACATATGGCTCTTTCTGAGATCCCAAGTGTCATTACCCTGCCTCTCCCCAGCTACATGTGTGAGGGGTGGGAAGGGGAAGGATGTGCTGGTGCTACCCTTTGCCCTGCGTATACCCCCATTTTCTTTTAATCTAACCTAGAGCTGTCCCCTGCCCATAGCACATCTCTGGCTGTCAGACTATGTAACCGTCCACTCCCGCTACCCATCTCCATTGCCTGCAGCTCCCTTCACTTCCCAAGCTCACTCTGGTTCCACTCCCAAGGGCTCACACACTCTTTCACACTTCCTAGAGTTTTTGTTCTTCCCAGAAGCAGCAGAGAAATATGTTTCACCTCTCCCCAGTTTGTCTGTGATCCTCTCACATTCTCCC
This sequence comes from Brachypteracias leptosomus, assembly GCA_013401335.1. Taxonomy (NCBI): domain Eukaryota; kingdom Metazoa; phylum Chordata; class Aves; order Coraciiformes; family Brachypteraciidae; genus Brachypteracias; species Brachypteracias leptosomus. The sequence continues at coordinate 37,762 of VYZX01009202.1, read as the reverse complement.
TCCTCTGCTCTTTTTCTCCACCATGCAAACACCCCTTGCTCTTCCCCTTAAGTGTCCAAGATCATAAACTCCTGCAACTCACTGTTCTCATTGCACACCAGGGCAATCCCTCCCAAACTGCTTTAGGGACTTGGAAAGCATGTCTGTGTCTATGCAATAATAAAACAGCTGTATACTTTAAGGCAAACTAATATGGAACAGCACCTCTTTGACAGTCACTCCTTAACGTAGAGAGAGCTGTGAAAATTAAATGGGTGGTGCACTCTTTTTCAGGTTAGAAGAGATGCTGTGCATTAGCTGCATGCGTATGAGGACTTCTGACCCTCACTGTTTGGAATCCTGTCCGATCCCCAAATATAATACTTATCCTGGATGTGACAAGGAAAAAATTCCTGTAATTTCTCAAGTTTTCTCTAGCTAGCTATAATACCTTACTCTGCTGCTAGTTGTAGAGTTATTTTCAGACTTATCCAACTGCAGGACAAGTAATCTGGCAAGTACCTATTGTTGTCCTTCACAGCAGCATTCAAGCACCTTGACAATAGCCAATCTAACAAAGTCTACTTTGAGGCTTAACCCAGAGACTAGCACAGAGGCAGAATAAACTGATAAAGAACAAACCTCACCAAGATCCACGTTTGGAGTGGAAAGCCACTTAGGCTAACAAGCAGGAAATGTCAAGCAGGGGCATTTGGGAACTAAGTGAATTTCTCCACCCAGTTTGCATGGAAAGGAACCTTTTTGTGTAATTAACGCCAAAACACCTCCTTTCTCACAGAAAGAATGGAGATACAGCAGATGAGCAACCCTTTCACAAGAAAACATCATGGTGAAGGCAAATGGGATCTCGGCTTCTTGAGACTGGATTTGAATCCAGGTGCTCCATATGCCAAGAGACAGGTCAATCTATTGGCCATGACACATGTGCTTGTGGGCGTATCTCTTCACAGTTTGTATAAGCCACTGTATAAGCCAATTGAGCTGCAGAGAACATCAAGATGATGTTGGGCCCTAGGAACAAAGGGAGGAGAACGTGTCTGCCAGTTAGCAGTGAAGGCACCAAAGAGTTTAAAATTTCAGCCTCATCCTTCCAGCATGAGCAGGCAGATGATAATGACTTAGAGGCACTCCACTGTTAATTTAGTTGCTTTAATATTTCATGGAGATTGTGAAGTTCTCTAACATAAGACAAAGAGTTTAGATGAATTCGAAAATAAATGAGATTTCTGGAGTTAGTGGGATCATCCAGTTAAAATAGAAAATCTCAATGAAAGAGCTTTGGAAGGTTTGTAAATGCTCTGAAGTTTCATTTATGCAGTCAAACTCCAGGAACTGGAGGAAATTTCTCCATTAGGTGGGCCACCCCACAGATGCCCACCCAAGCTGGTACTGGTTAGTACCGTAGGAGAGACAGGAGATGGGATTTCCTGATCTCATCCAGTCTGGCTGAATTACTATGTAGCAATTTGAAAAACACCAAAAAGGTAATATGTTTTCTGCCAATTCTTCTCCTCTGTCCAAAGTAGAAACCAACTAGGAAAATATGTTTAACATTAGACATACTTTTTCCCTGCATATGAAGAAATCCAGAAGATGAGTGTTTCATTATAAAAATATTTCATACTTAAAAGATACTGTCTGTATGTCCTTGGTTGGGTAGCAGAGTAAACAGTTGAATAAAAGTGAAAGGATTTAAGATGTGTTAAAAGGGAGTTCATTTTAGCTGCAGTGTAACTACAATAACATACCTAATTTTTTTCTTAGCCATGCCAATCTTGTATGAACACTCTCCCTTCCTGTTACTCTTTCACATTGCCTGGATAGGAAATCAAATGCAAACGAGATGGGTGAGACCAGAAAAGTCTCAGATGTTATTGAACTTTGAGGGGCTTTGGAGCTAGTAGCTTTCAGAGGTATCACTTTGTGGAGGTTTTGATCTGTAGCTTGGTAATTAGCAACTGAAGGATGGACCATGTGAATGGACATGAATGAGGAAGAACTCCTTTTGGCCCTAGTTTTGTCTGTTGTAACACAGGAATAATTTGCAGTTTGAACCATGCTTGACTTGTGTGTAGAGAACACGGCATTTTTTGAAAGAAACACAGCTTTGCTGACTCCTGTGTTTGGAAATTACCTTTTCAGTTACTCAAACAGGAAAGGATAAACACTGGAAATGTTATTAATAAAACATTAAAACCCCTCAAAACCCCAGCTCCTAATTCAGCAGAGGTCAGACAATAAAGTTTACAATCACACACTCCACGATGCTCAGTGCTCAGAGCCAGCACACTAGTGACTGGCCAGATTAGTTAATCTTCCTCAGCTTCGTCTTGGGCCCTATAACTACTGCAGCAGGTCATTAACCACCTGGTGAAGCCCTGACACATCGTACATTTATTCCCAAACCTTAGCAGCCGTTGTTGAGTCCAGGAGCCTTAAAGAGGTATTTCTGATGTTAGCTGACAGAATAATAATTTATGCTCACTGTAATTCAAAGGGATTCCAAGGCACTGTAAACTAATGAAACCTGAATAGCTTTCCTGGAGAAGGCTCCTTATTTAATCAGTTAAACAAAAATGGAAATATGTAAAATGGACAGTTGTTCTTTCTTTTTTAAAAAAGGACCTTTTTGTGAAAAGGGAGATAAATGAGATCGTGTTGTGTTAGAGGAAAGAAATGTAGAAAAATGTTTGGTTAATGCAAAGTGTTTATTCTCCCCGTGTTTCTTGATTTTTTAAACTTTGCTGTTCATCACTATGAAAAGTAAAAAGTGAAGAATGCAATGTCTAGTAAGTTTGGTAACCTAGTAGAGGTATTGCTTTCAGCCAGGATTTTCTTTTCCTTTCCTTTTTTCTTTTTTTCCTCTCTTTCTCTTTTTTTTTTTTTTTTTTTATTCTCAAATGAAAGGCTCTCTTTAATCAGATAATTGACTGGCTGGTAATTTTAGCCTTTTGTGACACACCAGTTGGCAGGTACAGTGGTATATAACCATGAGCTTTTTCCTACAGCCTTCCCTCCCTCTGGGACACTCACAGACGTGTCTCTGTCTTATCAGTCCCAGGGGACGGTTCCCAAACATTTTGCAATGAAAATGCAAAGCAGGGGCCTTTTCCCTCCCTCAAAGGAGGGCCAGCTGTCAGAGGTAATGACCGTCGGTGGACACACAGATGGCACTAGAGGTGCTCCCTCAGCCCACCAGGCACCTGAAGAAAGGAGGTGTCCATTGCACAGCTGTTCCCATAGGGCCATACTCTTCTCCCATCCCAGGGCTTGGAGTCCTTGCCAGGTTGGGGGGAGGGGGGGCTTGGTGGTGATAGAGACAGATATCCCTAGAGCCATGCTGTGAAGAAGACGCAACCCTGAGAGACCATCTTTTGCAGTTACTGTCTGCTCCTTGCTCTTCCCCCTCCTCTGTTCATTGCTTTCAGTGGTGGCCAGGAGTGAAAATGTAACTTGCTGCATGACTGACAGCCCTTCAAGCTCCTCAGCAAACCTTGGGCCTTATTTTGAAAGGCCTCTGAAAGAAAAAGGATTGTGTGCTTCCTGAATGCAGGGCTGCTGAACCGCTGCCAACCCCAGGCTGCTCCATTCAAAGGGCTGAGTGAATAAATGAGAATAACATCCTTGGGGACCTTGGGGATCGGTTTACTCTGAAAATCCTCAGCCTTACAAAGGGTCAGAGTCACAAGGTAAATTAAAATGGCTGGGAGGGGACTTTGATGGCCAAAACACGGTAACTGTAGAGGACTTGAAAGAAAACTGTATTTTTAAAAAAGTGAGAGAAGGGAGGGAGCAAAAAGGGGGAGAAGGTGGCAGGGAGGGGGACTTCAGCCTTCAGCCTCAGCAGAAGGGAGATGGGAATGGGAACGGGAAACCTCTCCACTCTCTTAATCCACAGTGATCTCTAAAATACTGCTATTTAGGGTATGGGCAACGGCTGTAGCAAGAGAGAGCCTCTCCCCTGCCTGCTGCCTCAGTGCTACCAAGGTATTTCCTCTGGGTAACCTGCAGATCTCAGGGCACAGAGGGCTGAGCAGATGACATTAGGGACGTTACTAGACCATGAACTGAGAAGCTGAAAAGCACAGCACCCAAATATAAAGATAGTTTGGACATTTCAGTTAAAAAGTGACCATGTAAGTTAATGAGGACACATTCAAGGAGGGCGTTTTGGAAATAGCCTTGCACTGGTATGGAAGGCAAATGATGTGAATGTGTGCACTTGCCTTGGGTCTGTTTAAGATTTGCTGTGTAAATGTCAGTAAGTCATATAAGGCCAGATCAAATTAACATCTTGAGACCAGTGGGAATTAGACACCTAAACACTTCAGTCTCGAAACCTCTGGCTCTCGTTGATCTCATCTCTTTACCTTTAGTTCTCTGAGCAGCTCCATTAGTACTGACAGTAGTAGAGTTAAACACATTCCTAAACATTTGCAGGATCATGATGTAAGTGACTCAGAGCAGCCGCAGTTTCTTATTAGGTGTTTGCATAATGCCTGGCATCTGGGCCTCATCTCATTTGGAGTTACTGTAATTCAAGCCCTAGTAATTACAAAAATAGGCTAAATACTGAATTATAACAGTTTTCTGTTAGATTCTCTTCTGCTGGTTAAATATTTTTTCAAGTCCTTCAATTCAAGATGCCCAGCTGACAAGTGCATAGTTTTGGTCAGAAAGTGCTGCTTTCTAAATGATGGACCTTAACTAAGGGAGAAGCTGTATATGCAACTAAACTTGTCTTTACTCTCACATGGTAAAGATGATACCTGTAGGACACTGAGAGACTTAGAGACATTCTTCCTGCTCTGCTGTTAGTAAAGACTCTGCTATCTCTAGTTAGTTTACTTTTGCAAACAGTTACTCTTCTCTGTAATGGAAGATGAGAAGAAGAATATTATACAGAAAACTACGATAAATTCAAGCTTGCTGCATTTAGGCATTCAGATCAAGATCCATACTCCATGGTCTTGCCTTTAACTTCCACTAGGCTTCATGTCATCATATAGACTCCATACCTTGTGACTGAGTTCAATTATGTTATTTATGACACACTTTGGGGGCTAGGACTGTTAGTAGCTCAGACTGGTGCACAAATAAACAGTGGGCAGAGAACATGCAGGATCCTGTTTCATGTTTCCTACATAACAGCTGCAATATTGTCCCTCTGAACAAGTCTCTTCTACCTTGGGATCCAGGTAGGGAAGGACCTGTCAGCCCCAGAGACCATCATAGGCTCTTGTACATCTCTCCTGGTGTTTTGTAGGGTGAAAAAAGAGGACTTAACTCACCAGTATTATAGGCCAGTGAGTAGCTAAACCCCTCATCTGAAAGGAGGGGTTTAATCAGAAATCTGTTTCAGTTTGGTTTTGTGTAGTGTGGATTTTAATAGAGTTGATGGGACTACAGACGAAGCAAAATGACATCTGAATGATCAAAGACTAATAAGAGATTTTTGCAATAAATCCTTGTACTAGGCAGAATAGAGACATCACTGGCTTATGATCCACTTCCTGTGTCAACCACTAGAAGGTTCAGAGGGACTTATTTAACCTCTCTGTGCCAGTTTCATCTTCAGAGCACAAAAATGGAAGCACTAGTTTAATCCCACATACTCTGCAAAAGAGGTACAAATAAACTACAGAAATCTTGTTTTGGCAGATAAATTAATGGAAGAAGAAATGGTTTTGTTACAGAGCACATGAGTGAAGTGATCATTTATTTTTAAACAAAAGTAGGTAGGTCATGAAACTCAAGTCAGGTTTGCAAATAAGGCTGGGTCCCCAACCCAGGGTTTCGTCTCCCTTGTGGATTCTCTGAAGTCTAATAAGAGCACGGTCATGATGCAGCATACCCAGGGTGTGGGCATTAATGGGATTTCCTTTTAGCCTGCCACCTGTTTTCTCACGCCAGTGGGAGCTTTGCTACCATTGAGATCCCTGGATGTGTTTAAGGGTCATTTAGATGTGGTGTTGGGGGATATGGTTTAAGGGAGAACTTTGTAGAGTAGAGTTGATGGTTGGGCTTAATGAACACAAGGGTCTTTTCCAACTTGAAATGATTCTATGAGATCTCTACTACCTTTGTCAAATTTAGCTGAAAGAGGTCAAAGGGTTCAGAAGTTACTGGAGTATCTTGTGTTGGTATAAGGCTCATATCCTTAGGAAATCAGTCTGAGAAAGCAGTTTGGTTCAGAGAACACTCATGGCTATGACGTGCCATAATTCACTGTAGCTGTGAGCATCATTGTATAAATGAACACACATGCACACACATTTCCTAATGCCTAGCGGAAGCAATAAGCAGAATCAATCATGTATATGTAATTGTGTTTATTTTTCATAAATGTCTTTTAAAAAAGGATTCTCTTAAACCAAATATTTGAGAAATGGCCCAACTTTGATTTATCTCAATTGTGTGTGTGTAGGATTATATGATAGACATTTTTTTTCTAGGAGAAAAAACTCAAATGACACATGGAGTTCATTAAAATTGAGCTAATGGTTTCAATCATGTTTCTAATAGTATAGAATAGCTAGCCAGCAATGTGTGCTGGGAATGAAGCTGTGTGATACCTACTGAAACATATGTGCTTTTGTTTTCCTTCCCCATGATGGGCAAACTCTCTGTTGCTGAAATGCTTTATTTTTACAAATGTGAATTAGGACAAATGTGAATGAAAACAACTATGAATGAGCAGAATGAGTAAACATAATTAGTCTGTACAAAATCTTGCTCTAGATGGGTTCTGATAGACAGGGCCACAGAGGCCTGTGTCTGCTGTAGGGTGGACATGGTTTTCTATAAGAGAGTCATACCTCAGGACAGTGTTAGGGTAATACAGGTCATGTCTTTTATATAAGCACCAACTTGTTCTAAGCCTTAAGCAGACAAAAACCAGAACGGCACAGCTTGATACAGCAGGTGCCAATATCCATTTGTTTTAAAAAGTATATGTCAGCCTAACACTTTCTGATACTTCAGTTGTCTCCAGTGCTGCAAGGCTTTGGTTAACGCGGGGGCAAGGAGCATCTGCCCCACTTATAGCCCTACCTATCTTTCTTCTTTGCTGGATAATCTTCTCAACGCGGCTCTCTGCACTTCGGTTCCCCAGCACCACAAACTTTGGAATCCCCTCTAGACAACGGGCTCAGGATCCAGAGGAGCGCTTCTCCCCGCGCTGTAGATCCAAGTTCCTCCTTCAGAGGGCAGCCCAGGGCCGCAGACGGAGCCGGCGCCCGGGGCTCGCAGGGTCCAGGGTGGGCAGCGGGGTCGGGGACGGCGCTGCCCGGCTGTCGGGAGCCGGGGCAGCGGTGTGCAGCCAGCCCCCCAGGGCCAGGCCTGCACCCTCTGGCCTTTGTTTCATTCCCAGCGCTTCCCCAGCCGCCATTACTGGTTCATGGCCTGGCTCTCCACACGGCGTGGCCCTGCAAGCCGAACCCCGGGCTGAGCCGGCCGGGGCAGCGCAGGGTGCCGGCTGTGGAGCTGCCGGGCGGGCTGCGGTGGAAGGGCCGTGGGGGAGGAAAAGAACCCGTCTTTGCTGGGTTGTCTTCCTGTGCCTATAGACGGGGGCATCGCACTTTTATTTTCAGAAGGGAAAGCTGTGAATAATTTCTAAAAGGGTTAATATAAGACCGTATCTCTTGTGTAGTTTTCACTTGTGATTAGTTCTGCTGGTGTGATGGAGACAGGATGTTCAGTGTGCCTCCTCCAAAACAAAGCATGACTTGTTTAATTTCATTCTAAAATCCAATAAAAGTAGTTTAGATGCACATTGAAAGACCAATTGGCTGCCACTGGGCACACCACATAAGCAGCTGGCATCCTGTCTACTTCCCTCATCTTGCTTTTAATTCTCCCCTTTCCCTCACTTTCTAGTATCAACTTTCACAGAACTGTATTGCCCCAGGCCTACATGATCAAATCACTTTTTAATAAGAAAAAAGTGAGTTGATTTATAAGGGAAACATTTTCCTGATGGGCACTGGAAAAACAAAAAAGCCCAAGTGCAAGATCAGAGCATCCCATCAGGTAGGAAGTCAAGAAAGGGAGCCAAAAGACCTGTATGGTTAAACAGGGAACTGCTGAGCAAACTCAAGAGGAAGAAGAAGGTCTATAAATCATGGAAGGAGGGGATGGCCACTTGAGATGATTATAAGACTCTAGTCAGAGGATGTAGGGCCGCAACTAGGAAAGCCAAGGCCTCCTTGGAATTCAACCTTGCAAGAGAGGTCAAGGACAATAGAAAGGGCTTCTTCAAATACATTGCAGATAAAACTAACACTATAGGCAACATAGGCCCACTGTTGAATGAGGCAGGTGCCCTGGTGACAGAGGATACAGAGAAGGCGGAGTTATTGAATGCCTTCTTTGCCTCTGTCTATACTCCTGGAGGCTCTCCTCAGGAGCCCCAGACCCTTGAGGCCCCAGAGGAAGTCA
>VYZX01009202.1:0-28946 GCA_013401335.1 Brachypteracias leptosomus | reverse complement strand
CTCTACTCTGCCCTGGTGAGACCTCATCTGGAATATTGTGTCCAGTTCTGGGCCCCTCAGTTCAAGAAGGACAGGGAACTTCTTGAGAGAGTCCAGTGCAGAGCCACAAAGATGATTAAGGGAGTGGAACATCTTCCTTATGAGGAAAGGCTGAGGGAGCTGGGCCTCTTTAGCTTGGAAAAAAGGAGACTGAGGGGTGACCTTATCAATGTTTATAAATACATTAAGGGAGAGTGTCAGGAGGATGGAGCCAGGCTCTTTTTGGTGGTGTCTAATGATAGGACAAGGAGCAATGAGTGTAAGCTGGAACATAGGAGGTTCCACCTAAATATGAGAAGAAACTTCTTCATGGTGAGGGTGACAGAGCACTGGAACAGGCTGCCCAGGGAGGTTGTGGAGTCTCCTTCTCTGGAGACGTTTAAAGACCGCCTGGACATGTTCCTGTGCAACTTGGTCTATGTTGATCCTGCTCCAGCCGGGGGATTGGACTAAATGATCTTTCGAGGTCCCTTCCAATCCCTAACATTCTGTGATTCCGTGATCCGTGAATTTTCTCGATGACCCACTTCATTTCCTAGTTATTGTGTCTCCAAGATAACCTTCCTCAAAATTCCCTGAGAAAATGCCCCTCAAAACCCAATTGAGGAATTTCAGTTCCAGCAGAAATGGTACTTTTCATCCCACTCAGTCCCTCTTGCTGCTGTTTAGAGTGATCTTGAAGCTTATTGCTGCTGGAGAAACTCAACACTTGGGCTTCTGAGCTGGCTGGCTACAGCATGCAGTGCAGAGAAAATGCTGGAATGAAAAGATACTTTTATGTCACTGTTTTCCTTCTGTATTATGAAAGCACTGCAGTGCCAGGAGGGAAAAGGAAGGTTTTACAATTGGGTGAGTGCAGCTTGGGGAAGAAAATCAAGTGTCCTTGAAAATATTTCCTGGGTTTTATCACATGGGCTCATGGATGCCAGCAACTGAGAATGGAACAGCACCAGGGAAACAGGACAGATTTCAAAATATAAAAATGCTGTAGTACTGTGCCAGGGAAGCATGATAAAAATGCCTGACTGCACACCTAGCTGTTGCAGAGAAGAATGTTGACAAACCCATAAAGTCTGGACAATTCTCTGAGGAACAGAGGAACTGCCTTCCTGGAACAGGCTTATGCTACTCTCTGGGCTGGAATCTGGCTCCAGGGATGACCTCCTCCAGATGCTCCAGAAGGCGTCAAAAAGAACCCGCTGTAAAACAAAAACCTCAAGGAAGACATTAAGGGAATATTTTACTAGTAAAGGAGATTTCTTCATAATTGCCTTCAGTTAGTTACTGTCTTACACTTAAAGCAGGGGAGCTTAGTTCATTTCTAAACCCTTCTAATATGCAAGGCACACAAGGGATGCGTGAATTTTCCAAGTTGACTGCTCATGCATGCGTATAAAGAGCATATATTGCACTTAAAAGCACGCATATGCAGAAACGAGTAACATACCTCTAAAAGCTGCTACAGGCCTATGTATTACATAGAAAAAAGCTAAAATGAGTGAGTATGCATTTTCGTCACATTTTACACTGATTCTCATTCCCGTCTTGTTTCATTATGCTCCATTTGATATCTTTTGCCACTTTTTAACCTGGAGACATGCCCCCATAGAGGCGGGTATCTGTGTCAGACTTCCCCAGCAGTAGGACAATTACCGATGGACTAAGATTACAGCGTTAAACATGCTCACAATTCCTGCTCCCCACGATAATCCAACTCTTGTTCTTGGTGTGTGATGCTGATCCTGCCATGGTTGCCCACTCGGGGAGCCAGCTGCAGCTAGCCCGACAGGCTGCTTGAGGAGCCAGCCCTGCGCACGCTCTGGTGACTAGCAGCAAAATAAAAAGGCAGGAGAAAACGCTTTTGCTACATACATGTCTGCAATACGTTTTGTCTACTTCGCTGGCAAGGAGGCCAAACGATACCTTTCCTTTTAGGATAGCAAAATGAGTCATACTTTCTGTCTTAGGAGTAGCATTTATGTGTCTCTGGGAATATGATCCTTATTGTCTCTGTTACAGACATGAGACAGATGCTTTCTTGTAGTTCAGATGTATGCAAGATACCTTCATTTCTCTTTTTCTTTACTTCTCTTCCTCCTTTTTTTCTTTCCCTTCTTTCACTTTTCTTCTTTTTCTCTTGGGATGTGTGTGTATGCAGTCCTTCCCAAACAAAAGAAGTTTGCTCTTTTTGGTAGAGGAGTGAGAAAAGTTGTTGTGTTGCATGAGTGGAAAATTCTACAGTTCATTCTAAAGCACTTGACTCTGCAGTTTTGAGTGGGGATTGCTTCCATGTTAGTGTCTCAAAATGTCCTTTAAATGTCACTGCACTCCCAAGGGAATGCCTTATGTTTTGGGAACTACCAATAGGGCTATCTGAAAGAGATCTGTCTTGTAGGGAGTTGTAGACACCTTCTGCCTGGGAAGTTACTATAAGGTGGACACACTAAATCATTTGACTAACATTGAGCTAATTTCTTCTTAAGTCTAGGGAGAAGCAGGAACACCTTTGGTTGGCTTTGCCACCAAGGCCAAGACTGTGGCATCAAGTCTAAGAACCAAGAGAAGGACCACAGGAAAAAGCCACTGCAGAGAGAGTACAAGCAGAAGCAGGGTCTGTCAGCCAGACAAGCAGAGATCTCAGTCCATCTCAGTCCATAAGAAGTCTTACTGGTTTCTTTCCTGAGCATATGGGCAAAGGAGTTTTAAGAAAAGATGTGAAAAACAGGTGGCTTTGTGGATGTTTGCAGCAAACTCTTCCCAGCGCAAGGAGTCACACAGATGTCACTGCTTACAAATGTAAAAATTCAACACAGATGGATTAAGGGGGAAGTCTAGCTCCCAGTGCTGACTCTGAGACAAGAGCGGGGTGTGAAATAAAGCCTGCTAGCTTATGTTTGATGAGGCAGAGATGAAGCAAGGAGAGCTATAATATGATCAAAACAGTGAGGTTGGGAAATGATCTTTGGAGCAGCATTCTCAGTCACTGTAAGCAGGGAAAACTGTGTTTGTCAGGAAGAGAGGAAAAGCTGTGGCTTCTGTGGTCTACTGTACTTTGTCCAGACAAGGACTGAACAAGCTCTTTAATCCATGTGGTACTCACTTTACTAGTCAGATTTGTATATTGTATGTGTGTTAGAGAAAGGTGCCCAAGCCAATATTTGTTCTAAATCCTTCCCTTTTCATTTTGTTTTTAGTGTGCTCACAAGCACCCATTAAAATCAGGATCTCGCAGATCTAGTGGATACCCAAATATTACTGCCACCTTGTTACAACTACGGAGAGAGTGAGAAAACAGCAACCTCCTCATCCAATTGAGTTCCCATTAGCTCATTCCTGTTACTACTCAACACTAAGGGTATGCTGGCAGGGAAGGGTGTTCCCATGCCCAATTCCTTCAGCTGCCTGTGCTCACTACTCCCCTCATCCTTTGGTAAGCCAGGATAGACTGCTGGTCCATCTGAACCTTTTGTGAGCAGTCATTCATGGTGTGGCTGCACGGGCACAGGAGCTGGGGAGGGGAGAGAGGATGGGAGGATGGATTTATCCCTTTTTCCAGCAGTCTGGTCTGTGTTGAGTGGCCTTTCTTCACCCCGATGTTTATCTACTTCTGCTTTAAACACTTTTGATAGTTGTAAATAATAATGTCACAATCCCAGGATGTTTTTATGATGAATCACAGTGGCATTCAAAGTAAGCCGCACTCTGAAGTGACAGAAGGAATTTGGAAGTCGAACTGATTGTGCTGGAGAAGCTCTTGATGAGGTAGAAATATAGCTTAGCCAAATCATTTGCAAATTAGCATTCCGCCTCCCATATTTCAGTTGAGTACCCTGTTTGCGTCAGCCACTCCCACACCACTGATGCAGCATTAACCCAAGACTGCTCCATTTCTTATCTGCCCTTCCAGCTTTTTCTTAATGGTTTGTTTGTTTTCTGAATCCTTGTAACTTTTTGGCCTTTTTATGGTGTTCAAATATTAAGCAATTAACAGAATTTCCTAAGTTAAGCCTCATGGCAACTGTACATGAGACTTCATGGCTCTGTGTTTCTGTAACCATGTGAATGATGGGTTCTTGGTTTTTTTGTTTATTTATTTATTTTTTAATTTTACACCATGTTACACCACAAGCTGTTATCTAATTTGCTATGCACCAGCACTGTGTATGTTTCACTGCTTTCAAGAGTCCTTTTGCCTGTTGTTGAATAGAAATTCCAACTGATACTGCTACATTTGCACATGGGTTAGAAGTCTTTACAGAAATGCATTATTTCTACAATATTTACAATACAATTTCTATAATATTTACTAGCAGGCACATTTGTCTGCTAGTAAATTAATATACTATTCAACCTAAGAAAGATATTAATGTCCTCATTGAAAGACAAACAGGCACAAAGACATCTTCAGAGATTAACACTGTGCCTGATCTGTGTAATATTTTTATTAACATTATGAAATCAGTTATACATAGCAAGAAGTAATGATATTGTCTCTCTGCAAGGCGAAAGAAATAACCTAAAAGACTTAGAAAGTTTCTAAAGAAACACTAGATAGTAAGAATTTTATATATAAGACAGAAAAAATGAAATCTAGCCTTAAATAATCTGCATCTTAGATATTTAATGACATAGACATAGGTGAAAAAGAGTACCTGGGTAAAAAATTTAGATATATGCCTTTTAACTGGAATAAAGGATTTATCACACAGGAGAAGATACTGATTTAGGATGATCAGCATCTTGGCTCACAATCTAAATCCTTCTAAAGAAGAGCCAATGAGTGTTCATAGGGGAGTCAATTCATTTTTGCCTTAGAGAGCAAGTGTTATAGTTCCTTTCTGTACCTGTCTGAACAGGACATGAGTTGCTGGAGGCTTTACTTGAGTTCTGAGGTTGAGCTTCACTTTCAGTAGGTCTTCTTTTCAAGCCTGGAAGAGCCCATCTGATCCCTGCTGTATGAGACTCATAGCAAAAGTGAGATGGTTAAATATGTATGTAGCCTAAAGGTATGAAAAGAATGCATTTATTCTGTGGCATTATGTGCATTTTTGAGAAATAGTTTCTCAGTTGTTATATTTCAGATGAGACAAAGAAGCGCATTTAAAATTTTATGTGCCTTAAGATAGAGCTGGTAAACACACGTGTTGCAGTGTCCCTGTTGTCTGGAGCTCACCGGCCCCTTATTACACTCGTTTGTTCTGCATGGCGAGGGCTGAGTTCCACAGTTTGCTGTTGGCAGCTGAGAGCTATTATTGGGCTGCAACATCTGTTTCAACAACAGTGGGCTCCTGGTCAGCAAAACTAATTAAAAAAGAAGTCCAGAGTCAAATACCATGACCTATCTGGTGTGTCTATGTGTAAACATGGTAACTACTGGAATAATGAAAACTTTAAAATGCTTAGGATAATTTACAAAAATATGACAAGTGATGAAAAGTCTCAGAACTGTTCTTCATATTAGACACTTACAAACAGCGCAGGCAAAGATGAGGATTCCTGCAAACACTTAAGTGCGTAGGGAACTTTTTATGCTCATGGGTATTGGTAGTAAACTCACTGAGGCCACTCAGCTGCACAGCCCTTCTCACGTGGGTGATTATTTACAGAATCGGATTGCAAGTTTCCTCAGTACTCTGCCAGGGTTTTGTTAATTGGTAATAGTAGCTATGAGGGTGCTCAGGTGTACATTTAATGACTCCAAACATTCATGGGATTCCTGTTTCTCTCTTCTGTCAAAATTTCAGTTGTCGAGACAAAAGCTGGTGAGTTCCAGCATGTTAAATACTTCCCTCTGACCTAGCGAGGAGGAGAGGAGTCATGTTTGTATTGAGCTGATGAAATGAGATGACTTGTTTAAGGAAAAGGCAGTAGACAAAATATTCAGGACAGGAGGAGTAGGAAGCTGTCAGAGCAAGCATTGCTTGGTTGTCCAAGTTATGACTGAATGAACTCCAAAGCATCCTAATTTTTTTTTTTTCTCAGGTTTGCTGATTAATTCCAAACATTAAAACTGAACTGAGGCTGAAAAGTGACCAAAGACTCCCTACTGTATGCACACGTATAGAAAGGTGATTTGTTTTCTTTTCTAAATATGGGTAAATTTTGTGCTAGAAGTTGTGCTTAAAGGAAGCTCCTTCATAGTCCCTGCATAAAATCTGTGGGAGGTGAGTCCTGATGAGTGAGTAGATACAGGAATGCAGTAGGTAGTGCATCATGAAGCTACTGCTTTCCAATGCAGCAAATGGGCAGAGGATGACAGAGCTTCCTTCCTCATCCCTTCTTCAAATTATAGACCATAAGCAAGTAGCTATGAGGTCCTTTTCCCAGCAAACATAAAACATGCAGAAGGAACTGCAGCTCTCAAGGTCACAATTTCCCATCCATACAGCTCCTAATGCTGCACAATATATCTCCTCTCCAAGTATATGGTGCAGCTGCAGTCAAACCCATCATGAGCATTAAATGAAGCTGTCAGTGATTAATAGTGCCTCAGAGTAAGTCTGTCTATTCACAGTTCTTCTCTTTTACAAATGTGTTTTGAACATTTCCAGCCAACAGGAAAATTGCTAATGGATTCTTGTGTCTGGTTTTAAAATACAAAAATTTGTTTTTGTTTAGCTCTTTCCTGACCAAACCTATGCTTGTCTATGATTTCCCTTGTTGCAGAATAACAGAAAGTGAGATTCAAATGGTGTACTGAAAACGGTACACCTGTGTGGCCAGTTGTTTTCTGCAATCCATTCTTTCTTTAGAAATCAGTGTTTTCCTAGAGATTTTTATTGCTAGTCTATCTGTCAGAACCTCTTCAATATTCATCTTAGATGACTGAGAATTATCTTTACAGGGTGTTAAGATGAATGGTTTGTCAGACCTTCTGCCTGATGATTTTTACATCCTTTTCTAATCTCTCCATTGAATAGTTGGTTAGCAAAAAGTAAAATACACATAATATGCCATTTCAGACTGTCAAACCTGCTGCAAATCCTAATTCAGTTATGAGACTATGCCCTTAAAAGCAGTGGAAAAAATGCCATTAATTTTAATGTCTTATGTGCCCAAAATAATAACTAGAGTATGTCTTTGTCACATTCAGATTTTTTGTGAAGCAGTAAATCTTCCCCACAGGCTGACATTATTTTTGGTGAGAAAGAACAATATTCCTGCTGATTTTTTTTTTTAATGGCAAAATTTGGATTATCCACTGCTAATTCTGCTTGTTTAAACTATAAATCTTGGTCATTCCTTTCTAATTAATTTAAGTTGCCATCATGTCATGTAGTGGGTTAGATGACAAGGTGATTGATCCATTGTTCCACATCTCCTTGGGCTTTTCCAGAGTTTTTCATTGACTCATACACTCTCATCTTAATGTTTCTTAGTTATGCTTCACATATAGCATGATTATCTGAAAAATGAGTAATTGTATTATTTATCTTTTTAACATTTTGTCAGAAAATGCAGCCATCAAAACCAGATATGAGGAATTTGTATGGTTTCTTAGAAGAACTGAAAGAGTTCAGAAAAGAGACAAAGGAATAGCAAAATTGTCAGCATTTATTTTGCTAGAAAAAAGTAATGAAATTGAGACTTTGCTTGTAATGTTGGTAGCCTGTTTTGCCATTGTGCCTCAGTTCTAAAGAAAGCTCAGAAAACCTAACATGTATCAAGCTGAACTTTTTAATTTTAAACTTAGGACCTTTCCTCTCTTCCAGCAGATATGGACCTCAGGTTTTTGCCCATCCCTAACATAAAAGCTGCTGCTGAATGAGAGAAGAGGTGCTTTGAAGTCAGGTAATCCTGTGTGGTGACCATATGTTCATCATTTTTGTTTTATGCTGTGCTGTTTTCACTTCTTGCCCCTAAGCTTTTAGGGCACAACGTTGGTAATTGTCCTCTGCACAAAGACTGCAGCAAGGCTGCTGGCGCTGGTGGGCATGCTGCTGAACTGCCCGAGAGGGTTTGGAGAGATAGTAGGGCAAGGAAGGCAGAGCTTCCCGGGTGAGACTTGGGGGCTTCTTTGGCAGGGAAGGATGCTGGTGCTTTGCCAACAGGCAGGTTGTATGCAGTGAGAAAAAAGCACCCATAGACATCAAGATAACGTTTTCCCAGTGTGCTATTCTGGCTACTGCTGGGCCATAGGCAGTGGAGATGATAGCTTGGAGGGACTGCCCCAGCTCATGCAGCCCTCCCCTGGGAGGTTCCTGCCTGGAGCTGGCACAGGGCAAGGATGCGGGGGCAGCTACCACCAGCCATGACGACAGGACAGTTGCTTCCAAAACAGCCCTGCCCCTTCCCCTTTATTCCTCTGATTACTGCAGAGGCAGCAGGAAGCTCAGCTCCCCACATTTATCCATCTTAAATATGCCTTTCTCCTTCTACTGTCTTTCCACTGGCAGAAGGAACCTGTCCCTGGGCCCTCATCTGCAGAGAAGCAACATCCAATTTCTCCTACGCTGATGAAAAACTTGGAGCCAGCCATGACTATGTTGATCTACTTAGTTTTACTGGATGCAAACCATAATTATAGTAGCACTGGTGCAGTGCAGAGCAAGACTTTCAGCTGTTGAAATCATCACAGTTCTGACAGCTTCAAAGGAAATAATCTATTCATGCCAGTCCAGAATCTGGCTGCCTTCTAAAGAAATCAAGTGATGCTGAAATCACCAACATTCCTCTTGAACAACATGGTATTAACAGAGTTACCTTTTCTTGCAAGAATAGCTTGCATCTCTTAGCCCAAATTTGAATCAAATTCTAACTGCAAATATATTTGATTTTTTTGTTTGTTTTTCTTGCAATCACTTGTATAAAGAAAAATAATTGTCTTTCCACTGCTTTATTCCCATTGCTTGGGTTATGCTATTCAATGCTCTTGAGTAGCTGATGAGTTCAAATTCTTTCATGCACTGGTTGCAAAGCTAATCAGCTAGGTGAAATGGGACTGAAATACTGCAATTTGCTCTGATTTCTAGGAATATAAATAACAACCACAGCTTTAGTTCTTGAGCTGAACTGTTCTCAGGATGCCTGCTTACATTCACCCAAGAGCCAGTGGTCATCTGGCTACAAGACTACATGGACTTGCTTCTAAATATTAGAAACAAAGCCGAGAGAACAAGAGCAAGGCAGTCCTACAAGATCTCTCCTAAATTGGAGCTTTCACCATGGGAGACTGAGTAGCTCAGGGGAATTGGTAATGAGAAATTGGAGCCAAGCACCTCAAGGCTGCCAATCTGTATCTGATCCAGGCTAGTACTGGCTGGAAGCCTTTAGCATCCAACAGCTCTTTTCTTGTCTTTGTGAAGCTGTTAGTAGCCTCAACACAATTCCTGGTGGAAGTATATCCACAGCACAAGGCTACCTTCACAGCTGGCATAAAGCGGCAGCCTCGTTTCTGTTTGCAGCAAAGAAACAAAGTGAGGACAAGGTGGAAATATCGCTCCTTCCTGCCCCTGGAAGGGCACTCTGTGGTCTGGGAGGAAGGCATAGGCAAAGGGGTGTGGGGAAGACACCATTGCAGGTTAATGTGCACTCAGGAGAGGAGTTTGGCTCAGAGAGATCCTGGGCTAGATGGGTGCATGGAGAGGGACGGCAAAAGATTGTTCAGAAAGCACTGGATGGGGCAGGGAAGAGTAAGAAGTGCAAAACCATCATCACCCTAGCAAGGAAACTGTCTGCATACCATCTGTGTCAACAGCAGTTATCTTCTGTCCCTATACAGCATTTCTCATGTGAGGACTGAATGCAAGAGGAGTGTGTTTCAGATGCACAACTGCTAATTTCTGTGAAAATTAGTGAGAAAGCAGGATATGCACACTTTGTGTACCTTTGAAACTCCTAGCATCCACCTGAAAAGTGCACATCCAGCTACTTGTGCCCATGGTTTCTCAGGGTGAAGAATTGCTCCGCCCTCATAATACACTTTGCTCATCCTCAGCTCTCCAAATAAATAAATATATAAATAACTGCAATTTCAGAATTAACAGCAGCTCCAAGGTCGTCGCAGCATAGACTTTGTTCTAGGGCTAGAAGTGCCGAAGAAGCAGAACAGCAAAAGGGAGATCATATACAGCAGCAGGAGGAGAAATAACCCATTGCAGCAGAACCAGATTTCCCAGAACAAACTGACACATTCAATTAAGCCCTCACTCACTACCTGGGGATGAGCTTTAACTGAACCTTGGGGCTGGCCATCCAAACACAGCCAGGTAATCAGGTAACGTGAGCCACTTGATATCCACCTGAAAAAAAAGTATGGGTTAGGTGTGCAGTACCTAAACTAATTACTTCAAAATGATTGCCTGGATTTGGGCCAAGCATTATCTCACTTGCCCTCAGCGCTACTGCATTGGCATGAGGGGAACAGAAAATGCAGTAACCTGAGACGGAGATAAGAACAAGAGAGAGGGAGAATTGAGAACGCTCTTTAGCTGTGAAGGAGATGTTCTGTCTCTGCACCACGCTTTTGTCCAACCTCAACAACAGTGAAACAGTCTTTGTATCTTGTCTCCTCCTTTTAAAATGGATTGGCAGCTAGAAGCATTATCCACACATACATAGTCTAAACACTGTGAATTAACCTGGTTTTATTCTCCTTGCCCTCCATAGAGCTAAACTCATCCTACTGAAGGGAAAAAAAAAGGTCAAGATTTGAGACCAATTTTTATAAAGGAAACCACAAATCCCTCGTCATAAAAAACCTGTCATCTTCATTTTCTAAGCAGATCATCGGTTATATAGTGAATATGATTTTGACTCACACTGAGTAAAACAGAGAAGTTCTGATCCAAAGGATTATTGGGCTCAATGAAAAGAATTCCCTTTTCTTTGGTAGATTTAAAGCAGGGCTGCAGAGGATGGTTATTTTATTACTGATGGAGAAAATAAGTCTTTTAGTTTCTGATATAGTAGACTAGTATATTGGATCTGCCTAGGAATTTAGGACAAACAAGAGAAAAGTAAAAATTGGAGAACAACAACAAAAAAATACAGCGGCACAACATCATTTATCTTTCATATACTGTCATCTGGAGAAAATAATATTTTGCATGTAGGAGTCAGCAACTCATGCATTGTGTTTAAAATGTGCCTGGAAAGTGTGGGCTTGGCAACTACCACAGATGTATTTATGGGGAAGGAAGGCACTTGAGATTTACCTTGCTAAGGGCTATGCTTCAGGTTGTTCAACTGATGCGGAACTTATTGTGTGAAACTCTTGACAAACATTAAGTAGAAGGTAAAGCAATATTGGAAAGCTATAGCTTTTCCTTCTGTTTGCTGATCTGTTTCGATGACACTTCATATATATGAATATAATACATGAGTATTTTAGTAATAAATAAAACATCAGCAAAGAATAAGCAAGACTGTGAAATCAATAAGCTTGGTCTTTACAAGAAAGGACAAGTAAGACTCCAGTTAAGTGAATCTAATAATCAATCCCTAATTCACTTAGTCAATGCTTAGAAAGTCAGTAAACGCTCATTTTCAGCTCTTGCTCCATAGGGATGTACTCATTCAACTCAGTGTAGGTTTGTTTAAACTTGCAGAAGAGTACAGATAGGGGGAACAGTGCTTCATTGCTGCATTAGGACCTTCAAGCCACATTTATCCAAAGACCAGATAAACCATGACTATTCATGTCTAGGTGCCTGGCCTTCTGCATTGTGTTGAGTATGAGCTGGACACATCAGCATTAGCCTTTGTTCCCTGTCCAGGGTGACAGAAGAGATTCAGCTTTAACCAAGAGGGCATAACTGAGGGTTAGAAGCAGTTTCTGTCTTTGAACTTCAGCTCGGCACTACCTAGGAGCTGTATCTGACATTAACACTAACATAGAAAGTCATGTTGCTTGATCAATTTCTTTGCTTCCTCTTCCTCTTTGGTGGTCATCTGTACTTATAGACAAAGGGCCCCAATGTGCTGTACCTGCCTGTTTCTTTCAAAGGAACCTGCAGCCAAAATTACCTGTGACCTTTCCCAGGAGCATGGGTAGAAACCTCTTCTTGAGTGAGATAAAGAAATCAGAACTTCATTCTTCCATGGTTTACTCCTAGGAATGCATTTTGGCAAGATGCTAAGAATAAACCAGTTATTGAAAGGGGGATCTGGGAAGTTGACAAGCATGGCTAAGCCCAGCAGGGAAATTTGATGAGGAAATAAGATACTTTGTAGATCAGTGTGTAGTGATTAGTCTTTTGAATGCTAGGATTATTATATAAGCAAAAAAGGAGGGGCGCACTTATTGTATCTGACAACTACCACTTATGTAGGTATTCTTTGAACTAATGAAAAACATAATGGTGTATTTGTTTATAAATCTTGAGTGAGACTCCTGCATTTTCCAGAGGCCAATTAAATGTGATGGAAAAGTAAAGACAACTTTTCTTTTTCTTCTTTCCCAAATTAGAATCACTACAGAAAGAACAGGTAAAAAGAAATCCAGCAAATATCTTGCCCTATCACTGTCAAACTGCCTTCAATCTTGGAGTCTATATTCATCTTCAAACAAAAAAAGTATTATATATTTGAAATACAGACACCACATTTTGTATACTGCAACGTGTGATGAGAATAACCAAGGATCCAGAAATCATTGCACACTGGCATGACAGACATTACTTGCCATTATGCTGTGCAAAAGCAGACAAGGTAGGAGAAGCAAGTAATAAAAAAAATCAATTAAACCAACTTCAGAAACCATCACAAAGAAATTCAAAATTCTAAAATCTCCTAGAACAACAACAGAAGCTGAGACTTAAGTAACAGTTCTGTTAATTTTTTTCCTTTTTTCACAACCAACTAATTCTTGTTTTGAAAACTATGGTCTCCATATATTTTAAAAACTGAATGATCACCTATAAATATCATTTCCCCCTCTGTATCTTCATTTTCAATCATCATATGCAAATACAAACAAAAGTAACTTGTTAAACATGCTTAGAATTTTGCACATAGATTCTACTAATAAATGTTACAACTCTGTGTGTGTGAAAAGAGAGAAAAGTGAGGCAACACATTAAACTTCATATAAAACTTTGCAATATTTTACAGAAGTACTTCTTCACCCATGACACATAACACATGACATTATTCACACAGAAATGCTTAGGGAAACACAGAGAGTAATTTACAATCTTCTCTGAATAGTCTGTAGATTTGATTCAAAATAACCTATTTACAATGTTATTTGATTATCCCTGACATTATTACACATTTTTGTTTAGTTTTCTGCACCGTAGCTAATAAGTTGGCTAAGACCACCTGGGGCTAACTGGAGATCAGAGTGTTTCCAGTCCTGTCTGCAGTGCCCTTTCCCTTACAGACAGACTAATTTGTGTGCAAGGAAGATTTATCATGAGCCTATGCCTTTCTCTCTCACGGGGACATTATCTTAGGAAGTGTTATTCTAAGTAGCAATTCCCCAGTTCAAGTGAAAACACTTATGGAGTCAGCTTATGAAGGGAAAGTTAGAGTATATTTATGAATGTTTACACATAACATATGCACATACTTCTACATGCTGTGGGATACAACACCACCTGGACTGAGGCCAGATCTCACTGTTTATATGCACAGAATGTATGGCCTCATTTTGTTCAACTTTTTCTGAACTGCAAGGATAACCTAAGTGTGAATGAGTCCTTGCCTGAGTTATAGCTTTGTTGAATTAGTTGCAGGAGCAAATACTTAGTTATGACAACATTTTGTAGGTGGAACATCCAACCAGAAAAGAAAGGGCACATGTTTCCAAAAAGTCACTGTTGCATTCATATATTAAGTACACCGTGTGGTTCTAGTAAACCCCGTTTTGAAGAGTGTGTTCAGTGCTAGCTGCCACTAGTGACCCTGATATTACTCTTTAAGCCACAGTTGACTGACTACTACTGAGGAAGTCCTTGAGTTTTGCAGCATTGCATGAATTTTTATTGTAGGGCTAGCTTAGTCCTGGTAGCAGTGCTTTACATATATTTACAATAAATTATTCCTTGTAAGTTTTAAGAGCATGAAAACCTGTTGCTCACCTGTGTGGAATCTGCATGGATGCCCTGTCATTCCATTTATTCTGCAATTTCACGTCATCTTTAGTCTACTGTAAGCTTAGCAGAAATAATCTTGTATAAATTTTCATATGTATTGTGTTTTCCTCAAACAAATGCCCCTACCTTGTTAGAGGATTGTTGAAAATTTTTAGAGTACTTGCCACAACCTATTTATGCACTGGGTGATTTTAAGTAAAGAAAAATCAATTTCTAATGGTATTCTATAGATTACTGTCATCTTGAACACCTGATTTGTTGTCTCTATCTGCAAACAAATTTTTTGATCCTTTTGATTCTAGCTGAGGAATCAGTATCTATAGAAGACTTGAGATGATGTCCAGAATTTACAGCTGATATTTCAGCTTTGTGATTCCTGGTGCAGACTGTAAATTGTCTTTGAATTGGACTCTATCATAATTTTAAAGCTGTTGCTTTTCTTGTCTTCAATTACTGCTGGAAAACCTGGGGGTTGTCTAGATCTGAGGCTTTTCATAGACATCTTTGATATGAATCTTTTATGACTCTTCTCCACTTTTCTGTGTTAGACTGAATAGTGAATGCAAAGACAGTCTCTGCAGATAGTGACTCACAGGAATGCAACATGCAATCCACACAAAGGAAATTTAATACACTAGCAGCTAATTAAAAAAGCATTACCTTTCACCAGTGCTGACCTCCAGCCGTGCAGAGGATAAAGATGGGTGTCTGTCAATCAAATTTACCTAACAAACCCTGGCACAATGTTATGGTGAATAGACACAACTAAAAAAGGGTGATATTGCTCAGAACTCTAAGGTACTCTTAATACCACATTTAAAGAAGCAGAAGGCCTCATCAGTAATTTGAAACCTCAGCCTGCATGCTAGGGATATACCAGTACTAAATTTGCCTAGTACTACAGGTACTAGACATGCAATATGTAGAAGGACCATTATAGACCTCCATGGGGATTTTGATATACTCAGAACCAGGGTGTTCAAACCACAATAGTACCTACAGACATCCTAAAGTCTGCATATGCTTGTATTTCACAGTCTTTCATCATTCCGACAGCAGAATAAACACTGAATTTTAAGTGGTTTTGTGTTAAAAAGTAATTTTATTGTGTGCTTAGGAATGCTGATTTTGACTCACTCTCCATTTCTACCTTATCATTAATTATGACAAATTCACCTGTCATGTTCTTTGTAGAAATAGCATTCATTGAATTTATGGTACTACAACACCAAAATATTTGAGTCACACAGGTCTAGGAGCGTTTGTTGAGACAAGGACTGTAGTAGGGAGGAAGGAGTTGGGGAGCAAGATATCTCTGTCTGCTTTGGTCCTACCATGCTTCCTCAGTCAGCCATGGCCAACATCTATTGAACTTCTCCTGGAAAAGTGGCAAAGTCCACTTTTTGTCCTTCTTTTGTCTTTCTTCTACTACTGATCAGAGAGTCTATTTCAGTGTGTTCATACTCAAGGGGAGGCCTCTAATTATTTTGTATGTCCTAGCCCATGAATGGATACCTGGGGCATAAAATGAACAGCTGTAGCCATTGCTCATGAAGTCAAATGCAATGTATTAAGATAGAGAGAGTAAGAAACTGAACGTGAAACTAATCATATCCTGTGAGGAAGAGGAAGGCAACAGGCTCCATACTACTATTTCAATGAAAATGAGTAAATCTTTCCAGTATATCCCTGTGGTTTAAAGAGTCAATGTATAGATGTTTGGAGAGTGTTTTATTCCCTTTAATTAAGATAATTCTAACTGTGTTAAAAGACAAGGCTTGGATCAACAAAGCCAAGTGCCAGGTCCTGCACTTGGGTAACAACAATCTCATGCAATGCTACGGGCTTGAGGAAAAGTAGCTGGAAAGCTGCCCGGCAGAAAAGGACCTGGGGATGTTGGTTGACAGCCACTTGAATATGAGCTGCCAGTGTGCCCAGGTGGCCAAGAAGGCCAATAGCATCCTGGCCTGTATCAGAAATAGTGTGGCCAACAGGACTAGGGAAGTGACTGTCCCCTGTACTCAGCACTGGTGAGGCCTCACCTTGAATACTGTGTTCAGTTTTGGGCCCCTCACTACAAGAAAGACGCTGAGATGCTGGAGCAGGTCCAAAGAAGGGCAATGAAGCTGGTGAAGGATCTAGAGCAGAAGTCCTATGAGGAGTGGTTGAAGGAACTGGGGTTTTTTAGCCCAGAGAAAAGGAAGCTGAGGTGAGACATTATTGCTCTCTACAACTACCTGAAAGGAGGTTGTAGTGAGGTGAATGTTGGTCTCTCCTCCAAAATAATGTGATAGGATAAGAAGAAATGGCCTCAAGTTGCACGAGGGGAGTTTTAGGTTGGATATTAGGAAAAATTTTTTCACTGAAAGGTTTATCAAGCATTGGAACAGGCTACCCAGGGAAGTGGTTGAGTGTATACCTCCCTGGAGGTATTTAAAGTCATGTAGATGTGTTGTTTAGGAGCACAGATTAGTGATGGACTTGGCAGTGATAGGTTTACAGTTGGACTCAATGATCTTATGGGTCTTTTTCAACCTAAATGATTCTATGATTCCATCACTATTGATCTGCAAGGTCAGGATTCAAGACTGGTGCTTAGAGGATGATGGAGAAGCATGGCATGATGAACTCAGAAGAAGGATGAGGAAAAATGTAGTTGTCACAAATGTAAAGCCTGACAAAAGCTGGCTTGCTCTGAGACTTCACCTGAAGGGGTATAAGATGATTTGTCAGGGCAATGTACTGCCTCTGCTGAGGTTGTTGGCCTCCAGGATGTGGTGGAAGTGACCATCTCTGGAAGCTGATGGTCAATGGCACCTCAAGCAGGAGGGTGATGAGCCAGGGGCAACCAGAAACCACAGCAGATGGGATGGGTAACATCTGAAACCTCAAAGTAAGCAGACAGACCACTACTACTCTCTCCAGTCATAGAACTTTCTGTTGCCTAAACCAAATTGTTCCAAATAAAATTTTCCGTGTAAGAACTGACATCAGGATGAGTGTTCCTGGAAAATGGCAGTGAAAACAATTCATTTTTTCTTCAGGCAAAATACACACTCACATATCACAGAATCACAGANCTAACCACACCCCTTCTAATACACCCCAGGATGCCATTGACCTTCTTGGCCACAAGGGCACAGTGCTGGCTCATGGTCATCCTGCTGTCCACCAGGACCCCCAGGTCCCTTTCCCCTACACTGCTCTCTAATAGGTCATTCCCCAATTTATACTGGCACCTGGGGTTGTTCCATATACTTTTCTTTTCCTGTACTTTGGAAAAGGAAACATGGTAGACATAAGGTGCTTTGTCTCAGCAGTTTGCTGCCTTTTGCCGTCCTTAGGAAAATCTTCCAAGTGATGCCAACTTGCAGATCTTTGACTCATTGCACTTTACACATGCTCAGCTGTGAACTCCTGAATTTTCCCAGTTGCATTTCCAGAATATTCCAGTTGCTCTGCGCATGCTCCAGGACTCTCTGTAATTGCAGCTGTGGGTTTCTGTCTAAGGATACAGTTTCATGATCAGCATAATTTGATCTAACTGTGGGCTGCTACCCAAAAGGGATTGGCCCCATTTTCTCTGGGATCCCCAACTACATTTTCTGAACACCCCCTTTGCATCAGAGCTAGTGACTGTGCAATTGTGGAACAGCTCATGGGAAAGACAAGAAAAAATCTTCCAATTATTTTCTTTCCTCTGTTTTTCAAGGTCAGTGCCAGTTCCAAGTACATGGTCCAAGGGCAATATGTCTGACCCTGGTTTCCTCTCGTTGATTGCCCTGCACTGCAGGGAAGGAAAGGGCTGCTCACCATGATGTAGCAAAGGCATGGGCCAGAGCTGTGGAGCTGGCAGTTGTATAACATACATTATGAAATAATACATGCAAAAACTTGTGCTGTGTAAATGAGAGCAGTAAACAATGTCCAGGGTATTGGGTCTGCAGACACTTGTCTATAAGCCATCTGGATACACAGTATCTTACCTGTCTGTATGGAAGCATCTTGGTGGCCAGCAGCGAAGAGAAGGATTTCAGAATTACTATTATTAATTCATCAGCACATACTGGAAAAACAACAGGTACTTTACAGATATCTCAGACAAACAGGCTCTCCATGAAGACCTCACATATTTGGTGTTACAAGTATGGGCACTATGTCTGCTGCCTTGTGCAGAGTAAGAGGAACATAGCTCATGGTGCTGAAGGATCAACTCTTTCCCTTGGGTAGTGTTCTTGAAGTTAGTTGGGTTTTTTGCCTTGAATGTTCATCATCTGGGCAAGCCAAATAAAATAGGTGCATCAGTGGTCTCCTATGTGCTCAGGAGATACACCGTGCTTCCTGTGCTGCCTGTGCTCAGTGGCTTGGAGCAGTGCAGGGGCTGGTAGCTGTCAGTAGTGTCCTTTCCAGTGGGAGAGGTATCCCTAAGCTTGGATTTAACAAGTGGCTCTCAGCAGGGAAAGCAGTGCTTTGCTAGCCAATTGCTTAGTCAGTGCTGTCTATTGCATTAAAATAAAAGGGTAACTATTCCATAATACCGGTGGATTTTTATACATTAATTCATCTATTCATCACAAGCTTTTATAGAAAATAATTCCCAGGGGATGATTTCTCACAAAATGATTGGGAGAAGGAACTTCAAAATGTTTTCTGCATATACAAAAACACAGTCATAGGGAAATAACGCACACATGCACACAAAACCCAAAGGCACTACAAGAAATACAGCTTTCAATATATTACCTAATCCAATTCAGAGGAACTCTCTGAGTACAAAGGCTGGACTGGTGTGATGTGATTCGAGCATATGGATATAAAGAAATGCTAAAAGAAATGGAATTAGGTAGCTTATTTATGTTCTCCTCTACCCTGTGCATAGCATTGTTATAATTTTATCAGAATCCCTTGACACTCCTGATGAAGTGTGAGCAGATTGACTCACCAAAGCCACAGCCCAAATGAGCCTTTACTCTCTGATGCTCACAGACAGCTTGTGAAACTTTCCAGTTGATGCTGAGATGTCCTCTGGGAATACTACAAGGAGTCCAGGAAACCTTTTCTTATCTTTCTCTTTTTTTCTCTCTCTCTTCCCTTTTCTTTCTTTCTCTCTGGAACTTGCTTCCTCTCTTCCTCTCTTTTCCTTCCTCCCTCCCTCCTTTCCTTCCTCCTTCCCTCCCTTCCTCCCTTCCTCCCTTCCTCCCTTCCCTCCCTCCTTCCTTTTCCTTTTTCTTTACCACGATGTCTTATGTTGTAGAACAGGGACTAAATCTCACTATGGGAGATATGGACTTGTGATAAAAGCAACGGTTACAAACACAAAATAACAGCTTTCAGAATTTTTCCAAATATGATCCATCATTGACAGCAGTGAATTTGGGATCATGCGAGTGCCATACTCATTTTTGGGAAAGGGGAGATGAGACACTTCAAATAGTTAAATCCTTTGTCACAACACTGCTTGCCTCCAATCCGTGCTGTGTTATAAATGAGACCCACTTCAGTGCCATTTGATGGCTCAACAAGCTATTTGTCAGTACTGTCAGATGATTGTATCCCTTGTAATAGTTCTTAATATCTGCTAATGAGGAGTGGTCTATTGAATTTTAGCAGTACTGAGGAAAAGAAAAAGTTTTCATAAAGATGGTATGTACAGTTTTAGCTTTACTTTCAGACTGTGAGTTCAGTGTCTCACTATCCCTCCTTTGTGGTCTGTCAAAATCTCATTCCTACTGAAAACAACTACAAAAATATACCACCAGCATCAAACATTGTCAGAGCTAAAAGAAATACCTGTGCTGTAGGCTTGGATAGGCTCATAAAAACATTGCACAGCATCTGGCACATGAATCAAACCTGCTTGGTCTTTAAACAAGGACACCCATGCATGTTAATGTGGCTGCTATCTCCACAGTATGAATAAAGCATAAGTTCAGGTTTTTGCTGAATCAAAGAACTCCAGCCATGGCCTCAAAGCTACAACCAGATTATCTCTAATTCACACTACAGTATGGAGTCATGTTTAAACAATTATGAAAACAAAAATATATTGTAACCAGATTATCCAAGATTGTTAGCTTTTCTGTTTTGCTTTTTTTCAATGCAGATGAGTCCCAAAGGACAAATGTAGTTGATGAAGAGTGAACCAAGGTAGGTATATAACAGTAGAGGGAAAAGTCACTCTCTTTCTAAAGAAATGTAAACAGATCTTAAAATTGAAGGCATCTTTTTTTTTAACCCTAAGTACCAGGGTGACTTAATTTGCCAGCTGTTCATTTCCATCAGTAATTCATAAGCAAAGCAAAGCAAACACTTTTCAGGAATGCTCCTCTGCCTGGATAATAAGCCGTTATTTTAACTCAGTATGGTCTCAGGAAGAACAGGGGAAAATAAGCCCCTAAGTCTGTAAAATGCTGCACAATATTCAAATAATGAACACTGCTTCTCAAATCCAAGATATGCTGAGGTTGTGATAAAGGATTGGTAAATGGTTTTTAGTCTGCAGAGGCCCAAACTCTTGCTTCTGGATTTCTTCTGTAGTTACGGGTATTATTCCTAGCTGGGAAATGTAGGCAGTTTTCCTTCCTCTTCTGTTTTTGGTGCAAGTGATTTTTAAGGGGAAATCTAAACTAACTAATTTTCACTACCATCCCCTCTTTCCAAACAAAATCATTATTTTTAGGTCTTTGTCAACAAAGCAAGTTACAAAATAGTTGTCAATAATTCGTGGATATATTTTTTAAAGTCCCATAACTCCAGCAACTAACAGAAACTGAAGACCAGATAAACCACTTATTAAACCACCACAGAACCTACTGAGGAATGCCATTGGAGAGTTACATCCTTGTCCCTTTTACTTCAACCTTTTAAACAGATGAGCTGTGAATCATTTCCATGTACCATTACCTAAGCCTGCTTTCTACAGTCAAACTTGCCTTGGATGCTCTCAGAGACCAGGAGAACTTCCCCTCTCTGGCATGAGGGTCAGAAACTGGGGAGGAGAGTAGTGATGTTTGTGCAGGCTGGTACTGGCTCCCTGCCATCCACCCAAGACCAGGGCCTGTGACATGATTCTCATGCTTCGATCGACCTGACTTGGCAGCCTCTGTGTCTCCTCCCTTGGGAGATGTGATTTGGGCTGGAGCTAATACTTCTCCACTATTTTAATCAGTCAGACCACTGCAGGTTTAGTCCACATAAACCACTCCAGAGCTGCAGCAGATTTCCAGCTGTAGTATTTTGCCTTGCAATTCAGGATGGTTCTCAGCCCAGAGGATGCTATGGAATTCATGTACCAGGACAGAGCTGATGGGAAGTCTGAGGTTTTCATACTCCCAGTTCCACAGTGACAGTAAATGAGAGCATTCAACATTTACTTCAGCAGAAAAGAAGGTCCCCATACTTATTCACAAGAATGCCACGAGTCCTGCTAGTATGAGCAAAGCCACCTTCCTCTGTCATCTGGCATCCCAGACTGGCGGCAGGTTGGTCTTGTACTCGCAAGGAAGGCTGTAAGAGAAGTTCATCTGCTGCACCTGTTAGAAAAAAGTCCTGAAGGCAAGCAAAGATTTTGGAATGATCCCTCATGTCACAGTCAGTGGCACTTAAGGAATGATTTCATATGCCAGCCAGACTCCAGCTTCCCTGATTCCTCAGAGTCTTGTCATGGCTTGCATAAGCCATGTGGCACAGGACATGAAAAACGGGAGACCACTAATCAAGCTGCTCTAGAGAGCAGATTTAGGTCATTGAACATTAACTCATATTTTCTTTGGTAGGTTTCATGGCTTGCTTATTTGCTTATTTATTTGAGGCTTGTTCCCTTCCCTCCCTCATCCTTCACTATGTTTTTGGGCAACTTGACAGAGTTTGGTATATACTGAAAACACTAACTAATTTATGGTTAGACTACAAACTTGGTTATGTAGGATGAAAGGCCAGCACACAGCTTTCCTACATAAAGAAAAAAACAAGGGACCAAGTGGCTTCAGGGCTTCCTGAAGCTATAGAGGCTAGACATCTGAAAGTGTGAGCAGCAGATCATTTCCCACTCTGTTGTTGTGAATCCCTGACTCTGTCTACTCTAGAGGAAGGAGGAGCAGCCTGCCAGGGTTGGTGGTGATTTATATGGTGATTTAGGTAGCTTTTGCAGGCAAGGAAGGGAGTTTGGGGGACCCTTATCCTATACCAGGCATTGTGCATAAATTGTCTTTTCCATAGTTAGTTTCAGTAAAGAACTGGCCTACAATCTAACTTGCACGCATATACTTTATGCCAGTGAAATGCAGCTCTCCATCTTTAACACCTTTCTAAGAACTGAGCTTGTTCCATTCCCTCCCTCATCCTTCACACCAAAGTGCCAGCAGCACACACACACTGTCTCTTCTAGTAAGATGAGAGTTTATTCCTAGAAACCAGGAGCCTTCTTATATTGTTATCCAGAATTTAGTTACTGAAGGGCTACGTGTGTTACCTGTCACAGAAAGTTAACATTTCATAATTAGAGCATATCCCCTCTAGGCGTTGTGTCATCCACTCACATGACAGCTGCAAATGATTTTCATTGCAGAGATAGTCACAAAGGAAGGATGTGCAGAAGGATTTGACACAGCTACATTCAGTTCTAAGCATGTTGGCTGCTTGCTGATTTGTGAGTAATGCAAATGTTTTACTTGGTGAGCTAAGCTCAATGAGAAAATAACTGAGTTTCCTAATGGACGTGGATTTTTCTTTTTTTTTGCTTTGTATTCTGATATTGCACCTCTTCTGCAGCACAGAATTTTGTAATTTAGGCAAGAGTATTTCTGGGTTAGGAAGAAAGTAAAAATATTTCTATCTAGATAATAGTAGGTAAAGACAGAGTACCACCATACTAATGACAAAGTACTGATATACTATCATATCTAGTAGTCAGACCCTCTGCAAAATGGAAGTTTTATACATACAAAACTGCTAGACACTGGAGAATTTGGGTCAATAATTAGCTACTTTTTAGAAACTGTTGTACTTTATTCCCTTATTTCTTTATTGACTGATCTCTTAGTGAGAAGTAACCGCAAACATGAAATGAGAAACAAATTAGACCATAAACAAAATAACTGCTAGAGTAATTAACAGAGGATGCAGCCCTAGTATGGAGGGAAGAGACTGTGTGGCTGTGATCCATCACATGTTATCAAAGCACCCACAGTGTTCGCCCATGCTGTTAGCAAAGGGGAGTAAATGCTAAAGTAGTCAATCCACATTTGCTATTGGTGCCTTTCCTTGTCACAGATTGCCATGTTGCATCAGAAAGTTGGAGAGTGTGATGCACACAAAAAATGTAGTGCACACTAACCATCTGTCTGGTCTAAAGTCACGTGCACCCATTTACCAGAAAGAAAGAGAAGTCATGCAAACGTGATACCTATTTCTGCCTGCCAGGTGACCTCTTCCTTGAGTTAGCCCATTCTCAATGGCAGGTGGCATACTTAACAAATTTTCATGAAAGAGAAAGTAATGAGAGGTTCTGCATTTGCCTCTGTCCTATGAAGACATGAAAAGGTCTTGAACAGATTCAGGCCAGGAACTGGTTAAAATTCCAGCCAAAAAAAGCACCACTCTTTCCTACTACTAGCTGTGAGGGTAGACTAGAACTGCTTGCTCTAGAAATGTTAATAAGTTGGAGTTGCCTGAGTTTTACCTTCTGGAACTGACGATCAAGAACATTGCTGCTAAAGCTCCATTTTTCAGTCACTCATCTGTCACAAGTGCTATAGTTGAATTAATTATTCAGACTGCCTCCAGGCTCAGCATGCAGAGCTCACCTCCCAGCCCCTCATCACTGATGTCCTTAGCACATGCCTATGGGGACTAACAAACAGAATCTTAGAAGCAGCCACAGGATTTAGGATTGTGAAGCACTGAAAATCCTCCCCTGAACCATTTGGTTCAGACCCTCTGGTTTCCTGAAGGAATAAATTTTTCTCTGTGCTTCTGTCCACATTTAAAAAGAGACAGAAACATGCAAATGTGCTCTTTGAGAAGGTAACCATAACAGACTGAAGGTGGGAATCAAGGACTGAATGCTGAGGTCCCGGATAAAGAAATCCATGTTACCTTCTATCTCATTTTCCCCCTTGCTAGGCTTGTCTTTCTCCTGGTTTTGAAGGATTAGGTCAATGATTGCAAAGCACTTTACAGGATGCTTTAAATCTTAATCATTAAGGATAACTAAATGGGTTTAGTGGGGCTAATCGTAGAGGTCATATTTTTGGTATTTTTAAAGACAATCCTAAAAAGCACACTATAAATTACATAGTTATTGACATAGTCATCAGAAGTGGTTAAAGATTCATTTCCCATGTACCTTCCAGGCTGTGAAAATTACCTGCTTAATGAACAAAGTGCCAATGGCATGGATGGACAGGGAAGGGTGGATTTTAATCCCCTCAGAGTCCTATGCTGGGCCACACTTGCCTGTTTCTGTTAGAGGGGAAAAAAACACAACAGTGCTTTTATTCCTTTTTTCTCTTTTCATCTGAAATTCACTCAAAATTTCTCCCTCACATTTTTACTTCTGTTCTAAAGTGGGCTTGAATGGGCCACAGAGTCATGTTGTGTAAGAAAAGCAGAATCCCTTGAGATGGTGAAGTGAGAGGTGTGGAAGACAAGGAGTTATCTGCATCAAGCCTTCCTCTGTTCTGCTCTTCCTCACAGGCTTTCTTGAGAGGCATTTTTTAGTGTCCTGCCCCCAGGTAGCTTTTCAGCACATCAGCTTTCCTGTGCTGGGAGTGCTTCCTAACATCTGTTTCAGATTTGTTTTTCCTTTGTTTCCATTTATGTCCCTTCTCAACCATTATTGTTTTTAGGCCAAGAATATTAAATTGTATAGAAAATGTCCAGATAGACTAAGACTGGTGTATGCATGAGGTAAATTTTATTTTAATTGTTATTTTCTATCATATTAAGCACAGAAGGTTCAGCTGCTTTGTTGACAGGAGAGAAAAGATTTTTATCTGTCTTCATTTAACAAACCAAAGCCTGTAGAGAGCCTCTGTCTTTTATAGACTCAGCTATTGCAGCCAGAAAAACACAACAAGATTTTGAGCTCAGAGCCCCTCATCACATCACACTTCTACCATCAAATCAGCACTGCTGCAGCAAAATGAACTGATTTAGAAATGAAGCAATTTCTTATTGTAATGAGTCTCCTGATTACTGCAGTCCTTGTAGGATGACAGTGCTTTGGGAACTGCACCTTAAACAGGTCCTGGTACACATCTTTGGGTCTGTTTTTTAATTATACTGGGGCTCCCATTAGTGCAGGGCTGATCAATGAGTACCCAGATGCTGAATGAAAACACTGCAACTTTTTTTTTGGCTTCTCATGATTACTGAACAACAAAACTATTTTGCACAATGCTAAAAAAATAAGATTGGAATAGAAGTGCTTGGTTTTTACTGTGTATGGAAGCAATTCAGTCAGTGCAAAATGGGAGTTAGTCTAATGACCCAGTATGATAAACAATTAAAAAATAAAGATTTAGATACTGTACCTAACAGATAAACATTGTACAAAATAACACTTATAGTGTAAAGCCAGTCAACAGAATAAATGTGCATGTACAGTTAGCAGATCTCTTCCATTTCTGCTCATATTCCCCCTTTATTGGTAATTTCTTTTTTTCTTCTCCCATTCTCTACCTTTCATGCATCCATTTCTAGCTCAGTCACCTATTCATATTGAGATGAGAGGTAGGTGGCAGAAGTTAAAACTGGAATGCTCTCTTGCCATTTCCCAGTCCAAATCATTTAATGTACCCTGAGATGGAGCAGGAAAGTTTAGTATGTGGCTTATGCTCTGGGGAGCAGAGGTCTTCTGGCAACCAAGAGGAGTAAGCACCTCACTGTTTGCAAGATTGTACTGTTTTTTTCCAGTGTAGCAAATCTAGTTTTTAAGCTTTGCCCCAACTCCATACCTTGCTCCAAGCCGCATCCCGTTCAATGGAGTTAGCAGAACCTCTGTGTAACTTCTCTGTGGGGCCATTTTTACGTTCCATGCTGGTAAGGCATCAATAGCTCTATACCACAGACATGTTTTTGGCTCATCTGTGGAGTTTGGAGGCAGCCTCCAAAGCAACTTGCTGCATTCTTTGGCAGTCAAACTACAGAAGAAAATGGCACTGAGTTACTTACTGGATTATATTAAAAATGGTTATAAGGCTCTGTATTTTAACTGAGCAACTATATTGCTGTTCATTAAACACTTCAGAAATGTCCATCTTCATAAATATAAAATATAATATTAAATATTTCAAAGGAAGGCATTATTGCAGTTCCTTAAAATGAAATCTTCCAGGTTTTAAAATGCTTAGTAATACTGGACCACTGACATCCTTCTTGTGACCTTAAAAACATTTTTTGTTGTTTCCTTTAAATAATTTAGTGAGTGATTGCTCAGTGATGACGTTTAAATAAAAACACAATGTGATAGTTAATCCGCAAGACAGATGCTATTAATACTGGATGGATGTAGTTTCAGAAGTATTCTGCCTGAATCTGAAGCACTAAGCTGGATATAAATAGTGGTGGATTTCCCTTCTGTGGAAAATGTAATAGCCCCATTAAGCATGTCTTCACTGCAGAGTCAGGCAGTATATTGGCCCTCAGCTTTGAGTATCAGCTTTAGCCGAGATGAGGTGCGAGGAGCCAGGCTGCCAAGCTACGCTGGGCTAATGAATTAGATTAGCTTGGTGCCCCCCTAGACCTGTTGGCCTTTGCAGGGCATCTCCCCTAATCTTTCTCACTACAGTAAGTGGAGTTGTTCCAAACCTAGTTCTTTGGGCAAATAGTGTCTTTGGGCACAAGGAGGGAAGTGGGATGTGAAGGGTAATGGGATGATTCTGAGCACCTTTGAAGAGCTGAGCTATGTACCTTAACTGTAATCACCTCAAATGAAGTAATCTGTCTCTGTAGCAACAAATTCTGGGTAGTGATGTCCATGGCATGGCATGGCATGGGAGAGGGGTCCTCTAGCTGAAGGTCACTAACCAATAGCTAAGGAACAAGTGTGATGCTTTCATGAGCTCTAGCTATTTCCAAAAAGCCCCTGTGCCTGCGAGCTAGGTCTTCACCAGTAAACTGGGAAAATGAGAAAGCTGAATGAAAGTGAAAAGCTGTCTCTAACCTCTCTCTTCAACCTCATCATCCTGCAGAGACTGACAACATCAGAGTTTGTGTGTGGGCATGATAAATGGAGTGAAATGCAGAGATGAAATAAGAGCCAAAAAATAACTCCACTCTGAAGAGAATGCTAGAGCAGGCTGTTATATGGCCAGGGCACTGTCCCCAAATGCCCACGATTTCAACATAAGATTAAAAGGATGCCTCTTTGTATGTATGTGCCAACAAAATGCTGGCAGGTACCTACTGCCTTCTTTCTAACCCATCCTTCTTTCTGCCTTAGAGAGAAGAAATGTTATAACTGCTGCTACTTTATGTTGTAGGCTATACCCACAGCTATACATTCAATTATTCTTAAACAGTTCCAGTTACATTTCCTATAGAGGGTTCTATTTTTCTCTTTGTCCTTTGTTTTTCGACTTTTACTAACAAAATAAAAGAGAGATCAGCTAAGGATCTTTGTTTAAATGTTATTGGCATATAATAAATTTAGTAATTCTGGAATTAGTCATGGAGGGATGTTAATAAGATTACTCATATTACCTGTGCACTTAATAAATTTTTGCTGGCTGCTGCTGGGTGCTTTGTAGCTTTGGAAACTTAAACTTTAAGCTAGGGAGATTCCCAGCCCAGTACTGAGGGGAAGGCTGATCCAGCCGTTAATTACTACCTGGAGTTTGGGAGATGCAACTGCAGTTTCCTTGCTTTACCAGAGATAGCTTTGCACAAAGCACATGGGCTAAAGTTCCATACAAAGTTTAGCACAGCTTCTTCCATGCTAAGGAGGTCCAGGGCTGTCACCAAAAGCAGTAGTGCAGTCAGCAGAGGTGCCACATGGGGACCCAAGTTAGGTCATGCATGTACTGAAAGACACAAGACAGGGCATGCATATGCTGTCTCCCCCTCCACAAAAGAAGATAGCATTTCATTTTTAACACAGAAAGGTCTTTGTTTTAGGATTTGATTAGTGGCAACACAAATGCTTCTAGTGGCATACAGAGAAGGACAACACTGGGATGGGATGAGAGGAAGGAAGGACTGATGTTTTTCCATCAGTGGCAGCTTCTGTGAACTAGGAGCCAGTATCCCTCTCTGTCCCACCATCTCAACTGTAAAATGGGGCAGTAATACTCCTCTTCTCCACAGGACATCTGAGGATTGACACATTCCTTTTGCTGAAGCACTCAGGTATAAGAGACCAAGTGGATGAGACCCTCTATAGGCAGATAGTAGTGGCTTTGCATTCATAAGCTCTGACCCTCATGAGGATTTCAGGCACTTTGATATCTGTTGGGCAGACAGCACAGAAGGGCACCAGCATTCCAGGAGATGCATTGACAACAATTTCCTTTGACAAGTGATAGAGGAACCAATAAGAAAAGGTGCTATGTTGGACCTTGTCCTCACCAACAAGAAGGGACTAGTGGCTAACATGAATCTCAAGGGCAGTCTGGGCTGTAGTGACCATGAAATGGTGGAAATTAAGGACATGGCTCTGTTGGATCGGGTCCAGAGGAGGGCCACAAAGATGATCAGAGGACTGGAACACTTCTCCTACAAGGACAGGCTGAGAGAGTTGGGGTTGTTCACACTGGAGAAGAGAAGACTCTGGGAAGATCTTATTGCAGCCTTCCAGTATCTGAAGGGGGCCTACAAGAAAGCAGGGGAGGGCTTGTAGCAATAGAACAAAGGGTAATGGCTTCAAAC
>VYZX01009161.1:4995-27423 GCA_013401335.1 Brachypteracias leptosomus | reverse complement strand
TTCTGTGATTCTGTGATTGAAAATAATTTTTTTTTTCTTCAGTATTTTATGTAAAATATGTAAAAATTGGTACATAGATAAATTGAGAGATTTGGCAATCAGCCAGAGACATTTGGCAATCTAGGTAATGAAAATGAACCAGCAGAAGAAACTTCTCTGGTATATGAAAGATATAACACCTATTATGCAGCTTAATTCCAAAATGCTGGAAATAATACCTGGCACAGCTGTTTGGCTGAAGCTGTATAGCTCAGGATATCTTTCTGTAGTTAGCACACAACAGCACAGATGAGTACCTGGATTCTAAGCAATGACAATGTGAGAATATGCAACTTTGTTCTGTGGTGCTGTTGTGGTTTAAGGTTCGGGGAAGGGGAGAGACAGGTGGAGCGGCTATTCCACTCCCCTTCCTGCCACACTCTAGAAAAGGACACAGGAATTTCTGCTCGTCACCTCCTCGTTGGGATTGCTGCTGGCTCCGGACGGCTCTGTGGCTGTTACAACTCCACATGGCTCGGGAGGAATTGAGCAACATCTGAGGATCAGTGTTGTATATGTTTGTATATATACCTTCCCTTGTTACCTCTGTATATTGCCCTTCCTTTGATATCCCTTCTGTTACTCCCTGTTAAAAGTTGTGATCTTGATTTCCAACTTTGTGTGAGGCCTTTCTTCCTCCCCTGGGAGGGAAGAGGGGTAAGGGGGAAGAGGGGTGAAACAAATTCTGCTCTGCCGGGGGTTGCCCTGAGCCTTAAACGGAGACAGGTGCATTTATACTAAGGAAAGAACAAAGCATCAAAACAAATATATTACCAACCTAAACAGTTTTAGGATTTCTTTCATCTTTGATTCTTTTAGGTAAAAGATATTAACTGAATTTCTAATAATGAAAAATTATTTTCCCTATTGTTTGAAACAACTCAGGCCTCTACAGCCTTGAAAAGGTACATTCTTTCTTTGGGTAAATGGTGGCTTATTATTATTCTTCTATAAAATTTAGATGACAAAATATAAATTCACTGGGTGAGAGGGCAATTAGTTATAGGATCAGAAAATAATTTAGGCTGAACACCAGACCTGTTCAATAAAGGGTTAATATCAAAGTTGGATCAAGTTGTTCGGATCCTTAATACCTTCTGTCATTAGATATAAATAGGAAAGGAATTGTGGGAAAAGCAAAGAGAAACAAAACACTACCAGTTCATTTCCAATTTTTATGTTCTGCTTGTCAGACAAGTTCACAACTTGTAGAGCTGCAAAGCTCCATGATATCAGACTCAGTAGCTGAAAGAGGACAACTACCATCACCTAATCTGACCATATTTGTAACACAAGTGGTAGGTCTTCCCTGACTTACACACTCAAAATCTACTGCCTTGTGGTTATTTGAAAAAAAAAAAAGTATTATGAAATATTAGAACAAGTTAGGCGTGTTGAAGTACAATGGGAACTTTATCTCAAAAAATTTTCTCTGATGTTTCTCCCTACTACTTCAGGTTATATTCAGTTATGATTATCTGAGGAAATTATTTTTTTAAAAGTTCTTTTAACACACTGCAGGCTACATGAAATACAGACTATGTACATGTCTGACAGAGCTTTAAGGCTGATTCTGCACACTTTTTCTTCATAATGACAAATGTACCAAAATCACTTTAAAGTCTTACTACCCTCTAACTTGTAACTTTCGAAACACAAAAAGCTCTTCTGGGCAAGCAAGAAGGTTTGAAAACCAGTCTCCCCTCTGAGTATGTACTTTACCATTCAGGACCAGCCCTTCACCCCAGACTTTCCTCAACCCAACTTCAAGTGCATTCCTAAGTTGTATCAGTGTTCCTGTTGTCCTGCTTGAGCCGCAAGGTAAATTTTTTCTAAACACCTCCAAATTCTGGCTGTTGGTCTGAATCTTGCCCATGACCCAGGAGCCTCCCAGCCTTGACATACATTGCTACCTCTCTGCTTGCTGAGCCCATGGCTTCTCTCTGCATGCAAATGATTAGCTGCTCCGAAGGAAGGTGTAACTTCCCCTCTCACCAGATGTTTCTACCTGGCCCAGAACATGTCAGATGGAGTAAGGGCACCTTTTACCTAGCTCAGCAACATGTCTTTAGTAAAGCAGAACATATGGTACACATGTAGTAAACCAAGAGCGAAAGAAACATTTACACCATCTGTCAAAATGTGCGAAAACATGGAAGCTGACATGAGCTGGAACATCTCTTTTAGAAAGAAGATTGGACTTCTACTAGGATTGGCTTTGTCAATAATGTTTCAATCCAAAATTACTTTTTTTTTCCCTTCTGAAACAGTGTTGAAAGTATTTGGAGCCAACATTTGGGTTCAGGCTGTACCTAGGGGAGTGGTGGGGAGAGAGAAATCAGTCATTGTTCAGTATAGCACCTGGCAGTTCTGTCAATAAGCAGTGAATGAGAAAAATATTTTGTGCTACCAAGAACTGATCAATTACTGATTAATTCTTACCCAATATAAATCTGAATTGGAATTGCCTTTAGTTCACAGTTTCATGTGGGACGAGCTATTTCCAAGACTATGCTTTCAGTAGAAAGTGAGAAATTGAGTAGAAAAGTTTTAAAACAAGATTTTAAATTGTATTTGCCTATGCTGTTTGCCAGTCATTTTGCATGAATAAAAGAATTTTGATGAAAATGTAATTAAGTCAATAAACAATTCTATGGCAAGTCTAAGTAAAAGCAAATTCAGTGTCCTATAATACTTTCACAAAATTTCATTTTCTTTAGTAAGATGAAACCTAGTGCATAGACAGGTAGCCAAAAGTGCTCTACTTGTGACAGTTTGAGAAGTTACCTCTTCCTAGTTGACTGCAAGGTCATTTCAGGTCTGACTTGTTCACTTATCTTCAGCACTTCAGCAGGTGCATTTCTGTGCCGTGTGGGAGAGCAAGATCAAGCTTCGCAATTAGTGCTTGCTTAATCACATTTGGAAACTGAAACAGCTCTTAAAGACAGAGGCAAGGCAGCTGCTGTATAAAAACCGATCATTAGAGCAGGCAAGTATGAACTACAAGATGCTCGAGTCTCAGTCTCTCAGGTAGATAAAGTACAAGGATTTCAACCCATCTCTCAGGTACCAGGAGTCTGCTTACTGATTTGGGAATAACATTCCACCTCCCACCTCTTCCCCTCCACCTATTTTTCACAAATTCTTGTCCAAACAGAGCATATAGCAAAGGTATTGCATGTTGCAAATGGCTTATGAAAACTGCAAAAAAGACGTGGACAGGCTGGAGAGGATCCAGAGAAAGGCCACAAAGATAATGAAAGGACAGGGAAGATACCATATGAGGAAAGGCTGAAAGAATTGAGTTTATTCAGCCTTGAGAGAAGAAGGCTTAAGGCAAACCTTATCACCATATTCCAGTATTTAAAAAGTGGCGACCAAGAAGATGGAGACTCCCTTTTTACTAGGAGTCATATGAAAAAGATGAGGGATAATGTATAC
This sequence comes from Brachypteracias leptosomus, assembly GCA_013401335.1. Classification (NCBI taxonomy): domain Eukaryota; kingdom Metazoa; phylum Chordata; class Aves; order Coraciiformes; family Brachypteraciidae; genus Brachypteracias; species Brachypteracias leptosomus. The sequence goes on along the minus strand of VYZX01009161.1, from coordinate 23,943 downwards.
AAGTTACTCCTGGGTAGATTCTGATTGGACATGAGGAAAATTTTTCACAAAAAGGACAATAAGCCATCAGAATAATCTTCCGAGGGAAGTGGTGAATTCTCCAACATTGGACACTTTTAAGATTCAGCGGGAGAGGGTGCTGGACCATCTTGTCCAGACTGTGTTTTTGCCAAGAAAGGCTGGACCTGATGATTCTTGAGGTCCCTTCCAACCTGGATTTTTATGATTCTTTGATATGATTCTGTGAAATGTAGCCTGAGTTTAAGATTCAGAACAGCATGTGAAAATAGAAGTTGCACAATATTTGAGAAGGTTTGTTTGGACAGAAAAAAAAATTGCTTGAAAGGTAGAAAAAAAGTCTTTCCTAACAAATATAAAAAGTTCAGAGCTTATCAATAACTCTAATCATGATTCTCTAAACCATTTCTAAATAAAATGATTTCAGTATTACATGCTTTAGTAAGTGCCTTACTAAAAATCTAATTATGTTATGCCATCAAAGTCAAAAAATTGAAGATATTATTGAGTTAAATTGACAAACCATTGAGGTGAACTCCCAAGGGGAAAAATGGAAGAACCTGAACCCTCTCTTGGTTTTTCAGCTCAAGACTGAATGTAATTCTGAATATGAGTCAGCCAAACACAGGGAATGCAAAAAAAAAGCAAAAAAAAAGCAAGGGATTTTACACATAAGCTGTAGGGTGAAATGTGAAGTCGATTTGCAAACAGGAGGATGTCCTGGATTTTCCAGTCATCACTTTTGACCTAAATGCTATGAAAGAAAAACAAAACAAGAACAAACTATGAATCAGATCACTTCTAAGTAATGGTCCATCAAATGGAATGTTTTCTGTAATGCTGTCAAATCAACCAGTCATATTTTCCTGGTACAGTTTGTCCTTTATTTACTTTTTACCCTTCTGGAAGTTTTTGATATTAAATTATAACTCCATTTGCATTAATGGAAGTATTTTCCTGAGGAAAGAAATGTGACCAACTGGACACTATTTGTCATGCTGGTTGTCTTCTGTTTTTCAGTTTGATTTACTTCTCTTCAGCCAGCAGGGCTGTTCCAAGAATTTGTAAGTGTTATTATCAGTCGTTTGAAAAGGTTATTACTTCACTGTGTAACTACTTAATTTACATACAATCAGGACTGAGTGGCTGTGATATATCTGTCTGGGTATCGTCTTTCTTGTTCTTTGACAAATGCTCCACCTCTCAAAAAGGATTTTCCAGGGAAGCAGGAATAAAAAGAAGGTAAGAGTCTGACAACTGTGAATATGTGTTGAAAACTGTCACAGGGAAATATGTATTTCCTTTTTGTGCCTCTTCCCTCTATGGTCTGCAGTTTATGTAACACAGAGTCAGATGGACTGCGGTCTGTAGAGATGATTGAACAGGCAAGCCAAAAAAAGTTTTCTTAAGACACTTCAGTTTTATGACAGGTAGATTTTTAGATGAAGAAAAGAAGCCAAGTAATTCTGATTCATTAAAAAAATATTTTTTTTAGGAAAAAAAATAATTGGACTTTTCATAGCCAACTCAAGAGTTCTCAGGAGTGTAAACAAAATTGGATTTTGTCAGTTCTAGATGAAGGGCCAAATCTTTACCCACACTAAGGGAAATAGCAGTGAAAGGAGGTGGCTGGAGTTGTAGATATCTGGTGAATTGGGCTCATTGCTCCTTGGAAGATGGAAAGAAAATCCTCACGGGATGGCTTTTCCTGGAAACTCCCTTACCTTCATGCTTCGCCATAGTTTCTCTCCTGTGTCCTCACCCACCCTTTCCAGCAGCCGTGGCAGCCACTAGCCAGTCCTTCCACAGCCTTTTGTCTGACCTGGCTTTTCCCTTTCACCCAAGACCTATGCCTGGGCACTGCAATATGCAGTCCCTTTGGTCCTTGTGATTCAGGTACTCTTCACACCTCACAAAGAGAGAAACAGACACTTTAGACCAAATAAGATGGAAGTCACAATCTTCCTAAGTTCAGTAATATAAGCAGAGCAGTGGGCAAAGCCATTCTGTAGCTGTGGGCTGTGCCCACTGTCCCTGCTGCATTGTGGAGACTTGGAATTGACTCTTCAGCAAGAGGCACAGTTGTGTTGTTAGAAGCTCTGTGATTAGCAAAACATAGGACACTGCAATTCTTTGCTAAAAAGGAAAAAGATAAAAAGAACTATCATTCCAATAGAGAAGTCCATGATACGGGAATTACATGGGATTTCAGTTTACAAACTTTCGTATTATAAAGTGGATTTAATTTTACCCCTAATTCAAATGTGAAAATAAAAGGCCTCATGAAAATGATACAGCATAATGTTCTTGTGAGTGCCTACTCACAGTCAAATCTGAATTGTATACTGATCTGCAGAGGACTACTTGTTGGCATCATGAATAGTTACCATTACTGCTTAATAGTGTTCGTTTATTCACTACAAAAAGACTCCCTGGTTCTCTACCATTAATGGCCAGTGTAGCCCAATTCCAGTCCAATTTACTTGGACTGGAAGGCTCCTCCCAGGCTGCATTGAGTTCCCAGCTATGACAGGAAACAACACGCAATGTAAACAAATGGATATTTTGGAAAAGAAGTTGTCCAACTCTGTATCTAGTAATCATTTAAACAAATAAGTACATTGACTAATAACAGACAAGATTAATACAGATGAAGGATTTATGGAAAAATTGGTTAAAGATGCTTTTTTAGTGTATGAAAACATTTTGTCATGTATTTGCCAAATTCCAATAGGTTTTTTGAGACATCCACACTTACTTCCTCCTTTCGTTGAATATTTTCCCTTCTGCAGAGGTTTAATGACTGCAGTGTTAAGATATTCCAAGTGTTAAATTTATGATAGCTTTGGCATGTCTGTTTGATGCAGGATTAACAGTGAACAGTGTGAATCAAATCTGTATTTACATAGCTGGCAAATGTATCATATAATTTAAAAGGAAAATATATCCCATTTATGCAAATTAATATTAGATTGTACTCTTAGATATTCTGCTACTTAATCTGTTTTTCCTTATTTCTCTGTTTCGATCACAGTATATAAAGCCAAGAGACACTTATACGCATTTGAATAGGCCTGAAGCTCAGATGCTTTTTATCAAGTAGTATCAGTCCTTTCATTTCAGCCTTTCTGGAAAAGAAGCTATGTATCTGTAGCTTTAACAAAGCAGTCTACTCTTGACATCTATTCTAGGGGAGGAAGTACTGAGATCTTTTTCACATTTAGGCAGGTAGTACAGATTGAAATTCTCATTCAAAGGAAAGTTGTAGATTTGTTTCTGTTTAAATACTTGGACATAGGTTTACACAGTGAATCACATACACAGATCCATTCACAAAACCAGGGCCTTTCTCAGGGTACAACAGAGAAACAAAGAAAAAGATGATATTTTGAACAGATGGCTGACAAAGGACTGAGTGTTTGCTTCTTTTCCTTGTTATGTCCTTCCTGCTACCACATAGCAATGCATTTGCAGCTGAACCACAATATAGGATTGGTCCTACTGGCTGATGATCCAAAGTTTAGATGCTTGTCCTGTTTTGGATCCCAAAAACATCTTAGTACTGTGTCCCAGAAAGAGGTACTACAAATGCTTAATTTCCATATTCATGTGTCTTCTTCTGACTTCTGAACTTGCCCATATACTTGCAGAAAATTTCTCTTGAATATACCAATTTCAAGAAGACATTCAGTACTTTATAGAGTGAAAACAGTAAAGGAAGCACCAAAAATATTTTGTCTTTTATCAGGCATGAGTTATTTAACCAAGTACCCAGACTGCTATTTCTGGCTTAAATTATTAAACCCACACATAATTCTTCAGACTTCCAAAGATAGTCATAATAGGAAAGAAAATGGACCAAATCTCAGCTCTGTACATGTTTAAGTGCTATTTTGTCCCGCTTAAGTATTCATCTTTTGAACTTCTATCTCTTCAGACTATTCTATTTCTCATTAGGTTTGACATTCTCAGATTTCATTAAAGCCACTTTTTATCAAATTGTTTGAAGCCTCAAAGTAGAATTTCCATTTTTATTAGGATTGGATGACCAGTAACGTTAATATAGTAGAAGATTTCTTTTCCATTTAGCATGCAAAGGATTTATTTTGGTTGCCTCATCATAAGCATAGTGACTCTGATGGAAAAATCAATGTCCTTGCATTAATTGTACTGTATTATTGCTAAGTATGATATTAATTAATGGCATATTAATAGTCTTAATTCAAGTATCAATGTCTGAGAGCATTAAGATTATGTTCTAGTCTATACCTTTTATCTTTGTCCACTTTCTTAAAGATCCAGGATGCCATAGGTATAGGAGCCCTAAACCCATTCACTGGCTCCTCATGATCCCCTGGCACACATTTAAGTCATGATTCACTGTTTTCAGAGAAATTTCACAAGGCCCAGTTTTGCAGTTTTCCATATAGGCACCTTTTGTAATTGCTCTGCTTTGAGGTGATGCTGGTCAGAAGCCATGCTGCAGCTAGGGATGGAGCAGTCTGAGCTGAACAGATATCACCAGCTCCTGGAGAAGATAAGGCACCTTCACACATTGAGATGGTGCAGGAAACCTTGCTTTTTGGGAAAAAAAACCCAAACACAAAACACAGAAATTATGCCTGCTACACTAAAAGTCTTCCAGTGAAAAACAAGTTTTATAAAAATTCAAAACCAGACAATGAGAAGTCTTTACTCCCAAAAGAAAAAAGGGTGAGAGATTTTGAACAGCTCAGTAATCAGCTTCACATTAATATTGATTTTATATGGAAAATTCATAAGTAACATGATCCTGTACAGTACTGTAAAACCATCACATATTAGATAGGTAGGGAGATAGAGAGGTAGCTGTTACTAACCTGAAGGGAGACAAAGAAAAGCCTATCTCACATCCTTCTATGCATCTGCAGTCATCCCCACATATCTCTACCTCTGTTGATCCATGTACATACTATGTATGATTCAAGCTTGAACTATTGATTTCTACACAATGCCACACCTTGTACATGGGTATATTCTCATAGAGAATGATATTGATCACCTGTTCACACTCTTACTTAAATATAAGCCACCAGTAAAACTTTAAAAAGAGCACACAATACAACTATTTGGTATAGTGCTTTGTAATAATTTCAGGAAATATCAGAGAAATGATGGAACAGATTTACAAGGATGGGCCATATGCAGAAGTCATGCCATTCTTGTCTATAACAAACAAAAAGCAGACGGCTTAGTCCTACACTTAAGAAAAAAAAAATACAACAACAACAACAAAAGAATAAGAAAAAAAAGGCTCTGAAAAAACAGTAAGGCTGTTTCCCAGCTGTTTCAGATAAGCTTTCTCAGATGACTGCTCTAAAGAAAAGCTGTCATTTAAAAATAATAATATAGTTTTTGTCAGAGGTAACAAATACATCCTGATTGCTTTTCTTGTTGGACTGGCAATATATTATTGGTGGACATGAATTTTAACCTGTGGCTTGTTAGTGTCTTTTGGCAAAAGGAGCTTAAGCTGGAGATCATTCCCTGAATTTAGTTTGATTGACCAATCACTGTATGATTTACCTTATTAGGAAAGATGTCTGACAGTGGAGGCTCATCAGCATTCCAGATGAGAGCCACTGACCAATTTGTGGAAACTACAGTACAGAATTTAAAAAGATGATCACACTTTTTTGGATTTGAAATAGGGATAAAACACAACTTGAACCATTGGATGCATAGCACCTCAGAGGTTTCTACTGGCTTCTGCAGAACTCCTGAAGTGGTTTTTACCATCCTAAAAACCTGTCACACTCAAGTTTGCTATTCAGCCTTCAACTTAACAGAGAGACATATTTTTGGGACATATTGCAAAGATTGTTTTAATCATCTTTTTGGGAAAACCATAAAGGATTATTTCCCATGTCACTTAGATGTCTTCACAGTACAAAGTTTCTGTGCTCCACATAACACCCAGGACAAAGCAGAAGAGACAAGGTGATACTTGACAAATTGTTGACATGCAGCAGGTTTCAGGGATATCACACAAGTTCATCTTCCAAAGGGGCTCAATCTCTTTCTAAAATTAAGATGGAAGGAGATTAAGAGGAAGACATGCCCAAAACAAGCTGGGATGCCCCATTGTGCCTGTGTGAAGAAAGGCGTGAGGGGCCCAGTGGGAATGGGGAAAAGGCAGCTGTTTATCAAGCAGAAACAGCTCCATAAGGAAACATGATTTCCAATGTGAAGGTTACTGCTGCACATTTCCCAAAGAAGTTCAATTAGTAAGTATGTGGCCTGGATAAATTACATCTTTCTTTCCTGTTTTTTCCTTGCAAATCCAAGACAATGGGGTCTGTGTGGTGGGCACAGCATAAATTTCACTCCATTTTTTATTCAATACTTAAAAAAATATACAAGCCTTTTTCTCTAAAGTCAGATGTTGAATATTTTGAAAGGCACTAAAACTGTCAAATTTGTTAACAAGAATTCAGAAGTCATCTAGCCATTTCTACTTAGAAAAGTAGAATATAGATCAGTAAGTTTTACTACTATCATAGATATTGTATCAGAATTATAAGGCCATTAGCCTCCAGCATGGTAAAATGCCTGAGTGTTTCTTTTCTGTGATGTACTTCAGCCAAGTAATGATTGAGTTTGAGGAGTATTACTTTTTCAGCACAAACCTTACAAGGCCTTTAAAGGAAAACTGGGAAAGGAACAGTAGAGGAGATATATCTTTTCATCACTGGGTTATCTAACCTTTTTGTGGGAGACAGCCTTGGGGATGCACTGCCATTCGTTTGCTGCTCCAGGCACCAGCAGTAACACTGAGGGGACCTAGTTCTGCCTTTCTCTCTCTTGGGCTACACCAGGTGTTCTCAGTCTTCTGCCTTGGATTTTCCTACTCAGATGCCATCATTCAACTGAAAATTTCCTCAAATCTTCCTGTGAATCTTCATCAGTGTCAGCACTTCACCACCATATGCTTCATCAGTACACAGACTATCACAGTCCCATCATGGGAGACCCAGAATCTCCCACGATGCAACTTTAGCTCAAAATGCTAAATATATAGAAGCTCAAAAGTCCATATGGACACATCTTGTGTGAAATGTCTGGAGGCCTGCAATCATTAGCAATTTCAGTGGCTTTCTGCCCAGACCCTCAGAGCCACAGGGCTGACCACAACATGATTCTTGCATTTTTACTAGCACAAGAAGCTATAATTACCTCTCTACTAGGGATTCAGCAGCTCTCAGCTCCCTTTTAAAGAAGTATAAAATGTCTCTGTGTAGTTAATATACCTCCTGGTGGAAAGGTAGGATGTATTTTATCTTCTATTTCACATCTAGCTTTTAGGCTTACACAATTAAGCTCCCTTCCCTATCCTGCCCCGCCCTGCCCATTTTTTAATTTTTTTTTTTCTGGCAGGGAAGCTCCAGATCATGCTGAACTCAAAGGATAAAAACAACAAGAATGTAAGAAAATCATGACGATCCTTGTTTAAATCACAGCTGTATGATGCCAAAAATATTTGCTCCTGGTATTTATTCCCAATTGTCAAAATCATTGCAAATAGCAGTCCATCCGAAACACATGTATTTAGTCAATGGCAGAAAGCAAAGCAAGAGCCCCATGAGTTGTACAAAGCACATCACACTGACACTGGAGGTTATCCACTTGCATTGCCTCAAAAATGACTTATGTTCATCGTTGCTTCAAAGTAACAAGATAAGATACTGATAAACAGAATAACAATTATCTGACTCACTATGCAAATAATACGAGTGACTCATTTAAATGAGCATTTGAGATTGGCTGTACTAGCTATTTGTTTTGGCAGCACCCAACAAGAGGTGAAACTGAAGTGAAATTGACGGAAGACAGATATTGATTATTCTGCCTTACACTGCCATTTGTCCTGGAATCTCACAGTTACACAAGAAATTAAATACCAGTTCTACTTTGTTTGCTTCCTTTGAATCAGAAACTGAGGTAATTATGAAAAAAACTATAATAGTTAACGATTGTGGTATATTTAACATTGAGAAAGGACTCACCTCTAAGGTTTATTGCAAAATCCATTCCCAACCAACTCAGATGAACATGACAATATCAAGCAGAAAAATACAAACACCAAGTGAGTGAGTTGTCCAAAACAGCCCTCCTACAGGTGTGCTTGCCTCTGTTTTTCAAGGAGATTCTTCTGATCAGTACAGAGAGAACAAGGACCATCTTCACTTTCTGTGTTATGAAACATGCTGTGGTATGTCTGGTCTCCTTGCTGAACCTGGATGCTACATGTCTCAGGAGCTTGGCTTGAGCATGAGGAGCCTGTCAGTCCTAAAACTTTGAGTTTTCATTCTTGAACTGGATTACCCTCTATACTGCCACAGGAGAATGCTTAAAGAGGTGCTTCTCTACAAGCACATATATGGGCTTCATAGGCTAAAATTAGATTATTTGTGGAGGTGCAGTTAAGTATACATCTAAAAGCTTTGCTTCAAAGAGATAGATTTAGAAACATTAACTGTATAAGCACTGTAATACAGAGCCCCTATCTGATTGCCTTCACAGCTTTAATATTTTGCATGACAGCCTTTAGTGTTTGAGAATAACCCAGCATGTGGTTTATATAAATGACCCAGCAAAGCTGTGCTGCATGACATAGCAACTCTTTTTGTCAACATAAGCAAATAGATGAAATAGGTGAACCCCCACCTACTTTTGCATGAACTTTTGTCATGACTCTGGATCTCCAAGACAACAGACAACTTTGGCTGTAACGAAAACATTTTTCTGCACTTCCTTTTACTTGTTCTGTACTGTTCTGAAAACTATATTATTTTAATAAATAAAAGCATATCCTTCCAGTGTGAAAATACTCCCATGGCAATCAAGTAGTTTATCAGTGCAATGTATTCTCAAGCAAACAGGACTATAAAGATAAAATTTTCCCCTCAACTGCCCAGTTTTGCTCGATTAAGATTTGAAACACATTGCCACAATCTGTTGATTTTTTTAACTAGGTGTTTATTCTGAAGGTATTTTTATACCAGTACTAAAAAACATTCTAAAGATGAAAAACTGAAAAAGATATTAGAACTACTAATGTCAACTCCCTTCTCAACAGCTAAAATGCGAATGGCAAAAGAAAAAATTTAATTGTTAATAGTGACCACATCACATAAAAATTTCAGGTCTGTTTTTTGTGACAGCAAATCCTTTCTTGATGGAGATCAATATTGTTGTATATTTTGTGTGTTTAACTTTCAAACAATGCTTGCTGCAAACTCGTTTCAGCTTTCAGGTTTCTTGACTCATAAAATGAACTCAGGTGTATGTGATTGTTTTCTAGTGAAGTGTGACCAATCATATACTACTGCTGTGATTTTTTTAAAAAATGCAAACTGTAAAAATTATTTCTGAGATAAATTTTCAGACTATTTATAATTGAGTGGAAAATTAATATTCTCACGAGTAACCTCATAACTGTGTGAACACTCATGATAACAAATGATGGACCTATGCAAATATGTAGTAGATTTTTCATGTTTATTCACATAATTATCTTCAATTCATAGTCAGTGCTATTTAGCTACCTTAGTCTCCTGGGTGATACTGTTTTACAATAAATCAATACTGTTTATATGTATAAGCCTGCCATCAAACATATCTGACAAGAAAAAGGCAATAAGAAAAACATCATAAAAATTTACATAAGCTAGCACTTATTTTATGCATCCTTATTTTGCTATTTAAACTTTGAAGTAGTAGCATTTCATTAATAACATTTTAAATTATATATAAACACCCAGAGGTATTTGTATTATCTCAGTGTAATGCTCTGTAGTATGGGAGCAGTACACAGCAGTACTAGTTCCTTGTTTTCCTCAGAAAAGAAGTTAAAAACAGGAGTTTAATCCATTTGCAAGGAGATACTGCAGTCTTCTTAATTTAGCATTTCAAATGAGAACACAGCCTAAAATTTATCCACAAAACAAAAAAAAATGGGCAAAGCTACCTAGTAACAACTGCTTCACCTCTTCAGAGGAGGGCTGCCATTCTTTTTTAATTCTTCCAGAAATAAATATGCAGCTCGAGTAGCACAGGAAGATGCAGTGTCAAAGGAAGAGGAAGAAAAAGCACAAACCTGAAATACAGCAGATTCATTACTCCAGTTCTCAAGAAACCAAAATGTAAAAGTAGTTGGTGACTTCCCCCTGCTGGCAATGAAGAGACCCATTTGTCTACCAGCTTTGATTATTGCTATCCAAGATGTTATTGATAGCCTAGAGAGACACATATGGGCTCCTGGTACATGTTCTCCTTTATGCAAAGACAAACACCTCGCCCAGAGTGAGCCTAAGCAGACCACAAGGGACTACAATGCTCTGTCAGTGGCAAGAGTTACTCTCATCAGTCCTCGCAGGAAAAAAAAACAGAGTTCAAACAGGGACAAGTACAGCCTGGGGGTAAATATGGTCACGTCAATAATGTCAGCAGGGGGGCTCTGCTTTCCTTAATGATGGGATGATATTCTGTGAAGTACTGAATGTGGATGGACTCCCCAAAAAGGAGATGAGGAAGAGTATTCTTGCACACTTGTGAATGCAATGAGGAATATTTTAAAATAGGATTGAGGGGACGAGGAGTAAATTCTTCCAGACAAGCATAAACAGGATGGAAGCTTAAAAGGTAATGGAACAAACTTTTGCACAACAGAATCAAAAGAGAGAGAAACTGAGTTAGTGTCTCAGCTGTTAATCAGAAATGTCTTTATTACAGCACAAGAGACATGAGAAGCAAACTTCAGAAGCAGAAAGTCCTAACACATAACCCAAGCTGGGATTTAACTGGTAGAGAAAATTTGAAGGGCTGGGTTTTTATGCCAGGAATATTAATATGAAAGAAACAATCTAAATTCCTTTCAACATGCTTATTTGCTACTAACAGATAGGTTAAGAGGCAATGGTCTTAAATTGCAACAAGAAAATGAGGGGCTAAAAATGTAACAAAAGCCCTGGGCATGCGGTGGGCTCTCCAGCATCAGGAATGTTTAGGAACATTTCCAACATCCATCAGGAATAGCGAAGACAAATCTGATGCTATCAGAAGCAGCAAGTAGGTAAGACAAACTCCTGAGGTCTCTCTCTTTTAGCTGACAGTTCTGTGATTTTCTGATCTCTATTGAAACCTAAAATGTGATTAAATCATTCAGGTGATCTCCAAAAGTATTCAGAAAACAGGAATTTCATCTGGGGAAAAAATTCCAGCTTCAATATTGTTTCTTTTCATATCAGAAGGAAACCAAATTCACAAGATAAAGAGTCACTTCATTCATGAGCTGATTACACAGTAGGTGGAAGACTTGCGTAAGGCCTCATGCAGCTCAGGACTCTGTTTTTTCTGGTTTGGGGCAAGGTTTTTTTGTCATGATTAAATCATCCTACTTCATTAAATGAGTAAAGAATCCCTACCTGACCTTTCAGTCTCTCATACTGTGTCTTTTTTCAGATGGATTTTTTTACCAGATATTCTATCTAGGGCCTGAAGACAACTGTTGCAGCTGTTGCTTTTGTCATCTGAATAGATACAGTATAGCAAAAGCTCTGGTTTCTCTCAATTCTTGTTTTCTGATATATAAGGTTTCATTTGAGAATTTCTGTTCTACACCAGAAGTGGCATAATACTCTTTTTCAAGTCTGTTTCAGTCTTGTAAATATAGTGTAATATGTAGTATATAGACTGCAGTGTAATACTATGCTCTCATCCTTTGTTCAACAGCAAAGAGATTTCTTTGCAGCTCAGATTAGTTTAGTAGTGAGAAGTGTCAAACTTTGGCCCTAGATCTTCAAGAGAAAATAGTCTCTACAGACTCTGAGTAACATACTTTAATTGTCTGTCTTCTGCAGAAAACATTAACTGCTATGGAAATGTGATAATCAGCCTCAGAGGCCTGCATCTGATGACTACCAAGTTGCATGCTTGTAACATGAGTGAAGAGAAACGATTCATATGTCTGTGAGTTGCTATGAAAGCACACAAGATCAATCAATCTTCTCAATCCATCAGTTTTTAATAGTAGGTTTCATGCAGCATATTTAAGCTGGCAAATCATTTGATTTCTGAAAACATAATTAAACCTTTTCCTTTTCTTAATCCTACTTAAATTCCTTCTGTATTCAGTATGGCAAAATATTTTTAATTTGAATCTACATTCTATCATACCAGTTTAGAAATGTGTCCTCAATATGATGGTGACATATATTCCAATATACTGCTTCCAAAGACTCGGGGATTAACAGGATGTTTAACAAAGGTCTCAATCTAGTTTTCCTTACAGATGGTAAAATAAAGATAAGACAATGGAGTATTTCTGATTTAATTAGGAACATCATGCTATAAGGTCACACAGATGTGACAAAAGTTACCATATGAGATATCATACACTTGCACTGAAAAACTAAGAAGATATAAACTTCACATTATTAAGAGTATCATATAAATATTTTATCAAATGCATATTGATAAATTGTAAGCATAATCAGAATTCCAACAGCTTAACAAAGACAAGATGGATGCCAAATATTAAAAATGTCTTCTTTTGAAAACAGCTAATTCTAAAACTAAATCCTCAGACAGATTTATCTCCAAGCTACCTAATGCATATATACTTTTGTGGTATACATTAACTTCTAATGTTTTTACCCAAAATATGAAAGCTAATTTTCTCCAGCCGTACTTTCATTCCTGTCATCAGATAGTAACTCTAGCTCTAGATTACATACTATAATTGGCACAAACTAGGATATAGATTTAAATAAAAATTGAGAACACAAGCTAATATAAAACCCAGAAAGTTTCTATTCTTATATCTATGCTGCTATCATAGAATGGTAGAGGTTGGAAGGGACCCCTGGAGGTCATCTAGTCCAATCCCCCTGCCAAAGCAGGTTCACCTAGAGCAGGTTACACAGGAATGCATCCAGGTGGGTTTTGAAAGTCCCCAGAGAAGGAGACTCCACAACCTCGCTGGGCAGCCCATTCCAGTGCTCCGTCACCCTCACTGTAAAGAAGTTTTTCCTGATGTTGAAATGGAACTTCCTGTGTTCCAGTTTGTGCCCATCGCCCCTGCTATGTTTTCTCCCTGTTTTTTCCTTTTTTCTGCAATGTAAAAAAAGATTTTTTATTATAAGACTTAGTCTTAAAAAACACTAACAACATCTCATGTACATAAAAAACAAATCCCTCACTGTATTCACGTGCCTGTCTCCTTACTGTATTATAGCCACCCCTATTTAAGATGTGCATGATGACTGCTATTGCAGAAATATCCTTGTGAAAAAGAAAAAAAAAAAGTGTGGACTTTTCTTCTAAATCCCAGAGCTCACTTGCCAGGAAGAAACAGGGTCATTACTTTATTTCAAATTAGGCATTTAAGACTTACATGTATAGCACACATGCTATGTATCATCCCCCACCACTCTGAGGGAAAAAAATATTATTTATGTAGCTTAGCTGTACTTTTCTGTAAGTAAATGCCTATCGGAACTTTACAGGTTAGCTTCCTGGTTTAGAATATTTGTATTGTGTTGTGTTATGTTAAGAAGGAAATCTAACTCAAACAGTAATGATTTAGAAACTCATTCTCCAGCTGTGATCCTGAACCTAACATGATCAATGGAGACACAACTGACAGCCACTTCGGAAGACATGTTTCAATGTGACATGTGCTTTGACAGCAATTTCATTCTTATAATGACTTTCTCTGTTGGACTAGGCTGTAAAATATATGCAAGGGTTTAAATTGAGCCCTCAGTAAGTACAGGGGAGAATACATACATGTTTTCATAAAATTCACAGCATTATAAGTATTATGTACCTACTGACAAGGTTTGAATTTGACTTGGGCACAATACAGAGGTGATATTTAACACTAGGTTTTCATATTAAAGTGTCTTGGCTTTATGATACTATTAAAAACCAAAGCTAAGCATTGTCTTCCAGGGCCAGCATCTTCATTGCAGGCAGGATACTGAGAGACAGTGGACAAGGAGGGCACGCAGAAGCTTAACCTGGGAAGCCGTGTCCTAGGCATGCTTTTTCCCAGCAGCAGCCCCAGCAGGAACATGGGTCTTACCCACCAATCCACACACACATCTCACTGCCATGTACAGGAGTTTTGGCTAAAGAGCATAATGTCAGAGACCATCAATGTGTACTGTTTAGAGTGCTCATGGGCTTCATGGTAAACATACCATGAATTAAATTGTATTCACACTTACCATATTTATGCTGTAAATTTTTGCAGTCTTGCATATTTTAACACTTGTGCTTAATCTTAACCTTATTTTAATATCTCAGGCTATACAAAATATATACCCAGTTCTGTGCCATAGAAAATCCAAATTCTTTATGCCATAAAACTACTATGTATGCTTGTTGTTTCCACACTGCCATGAAAGAATGAGTCCTCCTCCTGCCTGAAACAGAGACATTCAAGACAAAGTGTTGTCAGTCACCAGAAACCAANACCGGGCACCCAGCCAGGGTAAACCCACCACAGTTGCTCATTGAGAAAATAAATTAAATATACCTATACTACATCTGTCTCACAAATCTCCTAACCCTGCATACATCTACCCAAATCCACATTTATGCATTACACATTCATGGCCACCATGACCCCAATGAGAGCCTCTAAAGCTGCCTTACTCCCACAGTCTGAGCAGCACTCACATCTAAAATCCCCATTCCTCTGCTTTTTTTCTCTTCCACATTCACCTTTGATAATCTTCATCTCTCAAGAAGTCCTTACTAAAAAGTCATTGGCTTGAGTTTCTATTCAAAGACTTAGGATATTTAATCATCTCAGTGCTCAGTGAGGCAGTAAGTTCAAGAGCTGGACTTAAATAAGCAAGAGTTCATTGGGTCTACAGAGGGCAGAAGGGAAGAAAAAAAAAAAGCAGTAACAGCTCACAAGTGGCAAATTAGTATTAATCTCAACAAAGCTTCCTGGTATTTGTCCAAAGCAAAGTCCTTCTCTGAAAACTCTGTGGATGGGCAGCATATGTTGCCTCTTACACCTCAGACATTACTGTCTGCCCTGAGAAAGGGAACAGGTCGAGATTTGGAGGCCCTCAACAGCCTGCCACGTTTGAGGTTTTGGAAAGGGGAGAGCTTCACTGCATGGCTCCCATCCTGATAAATAAACTATTTGCTATTCCTACTCAGAGCTGCTGTTACTGCTGGTTGCTCCTCTTCACCAGTTCACCACTGATCATCTCTAGCTGAGTTTTTTGGTATTCCTGCAAATCGTATTTGCTTCTAATAATCCTCACTGGCCATGGCCTTTTACAGTCATTTAAATTAGCCAGGTACATCAGATTGCTTTAACATCCACTCTGGTGGCTGGACTTCTGCTCTGTCACTACCACAGCTTGCTGAGACATTCTTGCATAGAATTCTCTGGCAGTATTTCAGTTCCTGAGAAACAAGGCACTGATAGGCATGGATGCTGAATGGATGCATTCAGCATCCATGACATAGTTGACATGTTGAACATGGAGTATTTTCTCTTTTTTTTCCAACAAAATAATTCTCAGAATTCTTTGAGCAGTTTTTTTTTCCAGGCCAGGCTGCAGGCTGCAGCTGTAGATCACACTGCAAACCCTCACCACAGGCTCTCTGGAAATTGTCTGTGCCGTTCATAACCTGATTGTGAATGACATCATATCATTTCCTCAACTTTATGATAAAACTATTTTTAATAGAAGTGTCATATGCTATTGCCAAGCTGTTGTAAAGTTGGACTTATTTCTGCCTGTGTATTGCCACCACCCCCCTCTGCTTTTCACCACTGCCCTAAGTACCCACAGAAAGACTGTTTTTCCAGTCTCTGGGGAGAAACCGCTCTTCTTGCTCAGGCTTCCATCCACCAGCCTGCATAGTTACACAATATAATATGAGTAACTCCACTACTGTTGCTACAATTAGTCTAGACTTTCACAAGTGCATTAAAAAAAATTAAAAATGGTCTAGCGAGAGTTTGAGATGCTGGGTTAGATACTCATTGCCAGTCCAATGTAGAGCCGCAGTATAATAAATTAAGGCTCAGTTTGTTATGCACTAGTTCTGGCCTAGAAGAAAACCTGATCTAAGTTCTACTGCTACTGTAAAACACAGAGAAATGCTTACTGACCCATGGACAGTGAATTTAATGGATTGCTGAACTGGTTCTTAATGCCTGGTGTATGCAGTCTTCAGGTCCTGCTCTCACTCTGTGGCAAAAAAGAGAACTTTAGTGGTTAGAAGTTCAGGTTCACGTAAACCACTCTTTGTATTGCCTTCCCAATGAAATTAGTTTGGTAATTTTTATTATTTTTAAGCTGTAAATGTACAGAACATGCAGAAGGTAAAAAAGACTATGCCCTGTATTTTTCTTTAGCCTTATATTCACAGGCATTTGTTCTTTAATTCTTTATATAGTAAAAGTAACACTAAATGAGTTCCCAAACACAATACATGAAGTTTTTTAAACCTATATACATAAAAGTACTGGCTTATGGTTTGACATTGTAGCAGACTTATCTGAAAATGGTTTCTATTAAAAGAAAATTTGTGTTTCCAAAAATAAGTCTCTTCTGAAATGAGGGAATAAAAGAGTTGATGTGGGAGGGAAACCAAAAGCAAACCAAAAAAAGGAAATGAAAGCCTAGGAAAACAAAAAAAATTAAACAAAACAATCAAGTTCATGTTTCCAGAGTTGCAGTCTGGATTATTGCTATTATTGTTCTTGAATTTCAGTTTCAGGAATGTCTTCCCTTCATTAACTTGATTTTTAGAAAGTTCATAAGAAAATATTTCTTTCTGCTTCATCCTGATTAGCTTGTGCTTCATCTCTGTCCCAGATGTTATGCGTTAATCTATGATTTGGTGGCTAAATATCAGCACTAATTTGAAAGTTTCAGCTCCAGGACAATACTCATTGTCTCAAACTATATCACTAGTTCACTTAACTATTTCGTTAACAGTGGGAGAAACAGAAATTTGCATGGATTTGAAGATGGAGGCAAATAACTACTCTGAGTAGATAAGCAAAAGGCAAAATTATATATCTAGACAGTGATCCTCTGTATTTGCTTGAGAACCNTGTGCAACTTGGTTTAGGTGATCCTGCTCTGGTGGGGGGATTAGACTAGATGATCTTTCGAGGTCCCTTCCAATCCCTAACATTCTGTAATTCTGTGATTCATAGCCCTTTTCCACTGGCTTCAGTGAACAAAGGGAAAATGCCTGCAAAATACAGCATAGAACTTCTAGGTATGAGTGTGAGAGAATCTTCTGCATTTTCTGGCACTTGTGTTGATTCCTCAATAATCCATTTCTGGAATAAGAGTCAATTTATGGATGTAATATTTAAATCTGTGGGATGGAAAATTTTTGTTTTGTCTTCACTGGTCAATCAACTCATCTCTACCAGTATTCTGAAGCCACTTCACCAAAGGCTAGAGATGTATATGTTACAAATTTAAAACAGTGCTGTCCATAAGGTCTGGCCCAAAACAAGAAAACAAAAGTCCAATATTGTGGAATAATACTAAAACAAAATGAAATCTTGAGCCTCATGAGAAGTTTAGTGTAGAATACTAATTTTGTTTTTAATAAGAATTGCAGTTTAATTTTGAAGAAATAACTGATATTTTGAGAGAAATTTAAGTAAGACAACAATGCTCTTTTCATTCTTACTTTTAGACTCCTTTTTTTTACTTACTTTTATGTTCCTTTTACCAAGAAAAGTGCTTCCTTTATGCTCATATGAGAATGAACTCTGTTATATGCACAGACTTTCTTCTCTTAGAATTTGCAAAAAAAAAGGAGAGAACATATTTACATTCCTGAGAGAGGTTAAATTACATTATGAAAGTGTTATAGCCATTTATTTATATTCAGCTCCGATTTCTAGTTGCTTGGATGCTGCTACTGCTGTTCTCTGTAGGCAAAATAAATGCATTCAGGGCTCAGGACTGCCACAGAGATTTACTGTTCTCCTAGACTGTAGATTTTGCTGTATTCACAGAAGGGAAAAAAAGCAGACCCTTATCAATGCCTGCTGCTATACATAATGTGCAATATGTTGTTCTAGTATAGTAAAGATACAGAACAATGCAAAGCACGAGGTTCAGATACACTTATAAGAATATATCCAGGAATAAAGCACTACATTGTGCATGTCAGACAGATTTGTTTGCATAGGTCACAGAAATAAGAAAATGGAATTGGAATAGTGAGAGGAGATGTTTAGGTAAAAAGGTGAAAAAGAGGTGGGAAAAAGGAAACTAGCAGAGTGTACTGCAATATAATGGCTGTTAGTTGTGTGCTTCAAAATATCCATCCAAATATTTTGTTGGGCAGCAAGTGGATGTGAACACATAGATTTGTTTATGTAAGGATCTTTCAGATTGTTTTACTTTCAGAACTTTCTTCATTTGGCTGGTCCTTCACACCCTGTACTCAAAGGCTCTAATTTCAAGTGCCACTTCACTGCCACAGGTATAGACTGTCACCCTTGCCTTATATAGCTCTTCCTAGGAACCAGGCATCCTTTGGGCACCCAAGAAACGACCTGGGTGCAGTGGGAGCTTGAGTAAAGCATCCCAGTGGTTCACTTTCCCTTCCAAACAAGGAGTACTTCAGAACTGCAGTCAGTTCTCTTCAATAACCTTCAAAATTTTCTGAACCCATTATTCTTAATGCTGTATCTCTTAGGCTTGGGAAAACAAGTGGAAAACACTGAATATTAGTGATGAGACAGAAAGATTTCTCCCCTTACATAGTAGAAGAGAAATTCAAGGACAGGTAAAGAAGAGGAGAGGCAGTCAACATGAAACTGAAGTTATGCATGAATCTTCTGGGGATAAAAAGATACTTACATAAACAAAT
>VYZX01009157.1:0-28207 GCA_013401335.1 Brachypteracias leptosomus | reverse complement strand
CATGAAAGCATTTTAAAAGGTCTATTGTCTTCCTGTCTTTGAAATGATTCTAGTGTAGTTGAGTCTGTCATAACTGCTAGAGGCAGAGGCTCTCACCTCAACTCATCATTATCTGGCTGCTAGTAACCTTAGTTAAAACCATCTCTTAATGCTTAAATAAACCATAGATTTTTGGTGCATGAGATAAGCACAAATTGCCTTGCAAGTCTGCCAGCATAGCAAGGCCATTTTCCCTCTACCCCTTCCCCACTCATCTGCTCCTATCCTGCTCACATCCTCATTACTCAAAGTGATAGGAGCTTTAGCTACAGATCTCCTCACACCAGCCAGCAGTCATCTTTCAGAGCAAGAGAGCTCCTTGGGGACACGCATTCAGGCAGTCGTTGTATCCACTCTTTTATAGGCTTGTTGATGCTAGTTAACTTTCAGCTGGTTGGATAGAGCAGAGCAGATCTCTGCTGATATGGAGGAGCTAATCCTGAGCTCATTTTCTTTTAGATTTCTCCGTGTTTTTATTTGAGTAGTGTTCTAAAGCATCTTGAACTTTTGGGGAGTGGATATTTCAACTGCCAAATAGATAACACATTTCAAAACTGAATGCTTGCCAGGTTAACAGGTTTCTGGCAAGTTTTCTAAAGGTATTGTTAGCTCTTGCTGCTGTGTTGAATATAAGATTGTGATTAACAGGAAAGGAACACCCATGCTTAGTATGGATGGTGCCCTTGAGATGGTTGTTACTTCATATGAAATTAAACTCCTGAAACTCACAGATGCTCAGATGTGTTTGTTGTAACAATCTCTGAAGAACCATCCTTCCTGAAGAACACAGCCAAACTTCTGAACTTGGTTCCTCTGGTTATTGTTTAATCTATGAAAACATGTGTTGTTCTCAGCTACCTTTCCAGATATGGAAGCTCCTGATAATTGGTTTGTTTGCATATTACCTGTAAATACTCCTATTATCTGGGTAAAAAGAATCTGGTTTTGGTACACTTAATTGTGCGAGCTCTGGAAGAATAATCTATTTCACTTACTGGAATTTTATTTTAATTTTATAATTAAAATGTCTTACTGTTGCCCCACATCTCTCCCATTTCTCTTCTACTTATTAGTCATATTGCAGGAGGTGGCAGTAATATGTATCAGAACAAATTCTGGTATGCATAATGATTTTGTCCCTTACTACCACAGCACAGAAGATGCAGGGAGTATTTAGGTAAGGTACTATCAAGTTTATCAAGTAGCTTCTCTACTGTGTATTCTACTCATGTATCTGATGAGCCGAATCTCTCAGTGGCATGGAGACACTTCATTTTATTGTTATGGTGAAAGAGACAGAAAGCTCCACCAGAATGAGAACTTCAACTGTGTGGACCTTTGAACAGGTGCCAAGCTTTGTCCCATGATCTGTGACCTGTATCTGCTAGAAGAGCTGTTTTATCTGCTCTGGTCACCAATGAGCCACCCTAAATATGACTGGGTTATTCTTCCACATTCTTGGTGATAATTTCTAGTACAACATGTCCCAAAATACTTTCCATACTTTTGGAAGCTGTGCTTTTAGGGTCTGATCCAGTACTCACTGAAGTCAATAAGTCTCCCCATTGATTTCAGTTGACTTTGGATTAGATCCTTATTTAGGGGCTATAAATACATTGCTGGAGGGGAAAATCCCATCCCAGACTTCTTGATTTTTATTTTTTTCTTGCAAATTTTCTTTTTTCTCACTCTCTTGTTTTTACCAAATGAAATCCGTCAAGCTCTGTTGCATTTCCTAATCTCTACTCTTCTGACAGACTGCAGGCCATCAGAAAGACAAGCTTAAAACCAAAGAAGTTGATTTTTTCATTATGCTGAGATGTTTTCAATAAAGCAGAGAGAGATATCGCTTTGCCAAATTGGTGTCATGACGATCCAAAGGCTTTGGCTTGCTAGCAGACTTCCAGTAAAAATACATGTTGCTCTTCAGACCTCTTGTGGGTGATCCACACCTCTCTTGGAGCCTCCTCTTATTATCTTGTGGCTTCAAATGGAAGAAAGTCTAAATTATTTTGGACCTGTACTAACAGTTCTCGGTATTAATAGCACACTGAGTGAGCTTATTATGTAAAATGCTCTGATTGCCTTTTCTGCTTCCATATACCAAGTACTTAGCAAACAAACAAACAGTATTGGGGAAAACATGACTTGGTTAACCAACCTCATGTGGAGCCAAAAAGTAGGTGAATATGTGAAAAAGCAAAGCATTTCAGTGAAGAATAAAGAGCATGGAGAGACTAAAGCCTCTTCCAAGCTCACATGCAACACTCTTTGCCATGGGGTTAATGCCACACAGCATTTCTTACTCTGTTTTCAGAGAAAGTCACTTCTAGATTATTTTGCCTTCTACCTCCCTGAGATGAGGGTTTTTTCTGATTCTAACCATTCCACTTTCCTATTTTTATAATTTGGAAATTGGTCACTGGAGGCTTTGCAACCAGCAAGTTACTTCTATCTCCTTTTGATGCCTGTTTTCACAGATCAAAATACCTGTTGGAGTTTGTTTTTAGCATTCATACATACACAACAGCATGTGTGTTATTTAGTTATTCTGATAAACATTATTATCAGTATGTATAAAAACTCTGGGGTTTTATATACATGTCTAATAATCATGTGATTTTTGATACATGATTTAAAAAGGCGAAGGTGAAAGCAAAGGAATGTGATTGTCAGAATTAAAAAACACCAAACACAAACCCGGACATTCCTATGTCTAACTGCTGTGTTGGATGGATTTAAAACAGAATTTTCCACCGTTATCCAGGGAAAAGAATCTGAAATGTAATAATACTTCTGGCACCACCTTTCACAAATAAGGCAACTGCATTCAGTTAGTAGGCATTTAAAACTCTGCAATAGGATACTTGCAGCACACTTCAGAGACTGCAGCTGACTTCAGAGACATCCTCACTGGAGTCTGGGACGCAGCCAGTATCACTGGAAAACATTTGCAAAGAAAGCAGTATTAGTATGACTTGCTAAAAAACCCTAAACAGCCAAAACAAAATCCTCAGCCCAATGCTGCCTTCCCCATACGTGCCCAGAGGTTCAGCCAGGTCCCGCGTGGCCTGGAGCACTTTCAATGTGGCCAATGGAAGTTGGCATCGAGGAACCTCAGCAAAAGCTCAACTCCTTCATGTTGAAGGTTAGTTCTGATTTTGAGCAGCACTTCATCTTGAAGTGTTTGTAGCTCTTCGGTAGAATGATAGAGTATGTGGTGGAAGGAGAGTGGATTCTGAAGATTTTGAAGCATCCCTTGATTCCAGGAGTGGTCCCAGGGCAGGTGTGGAACAGAAACAGAGCATCTGGCTAACTGATAGGACCTGAAAACATTTAAAGAACTGTCAAAAATCCCTTTCTGCACAATTTTCAAGATATATTTTTGTACAGGTTGCCCAGGTCACAGTTTTGGAAACTAAAACATTGGAGTGAGTGGAAGCCTGTCTGCTCTCAGGGAAACTAAGGCAAACACCACAGATAACTGTAGAAAACATTCCCCAATGCTGAAAATCACTCCATGAGCTGCCTACATGAATGCACAAGGTTCCACCATTTGTCCAGCCCTCTGAACTGAATCTAGATTACTGAGGCCAGGCAAAGTTTGAGAAAAGCCAAACAAGCAGAGCTGAATCTTATCTCGGTTTTCAATTTTGAAACTAATGTTCAAGTGCTTGTTAAAAGCTTGAGGTTGGCTCCTTCATGTAGCTGTTTGGTGGATGAACAGACCCCTAAGCACAGGCAGCCTTGGCCATTCCTGTGATACCTCGACCTGCTAATAGACCACAGTAGTCACCAAGGTCAAGTGAGGGAGATGGGAAACTTCAGTTTGGCTTTATTCTGATTTCAGTGGATTTACTGCAGTGCAATCACTCTACTTGAGTGCTGGCTGAATCAGTCATGTTTCTTCTTTTTTTTTTCTTTAGAAATGTCTATAGTTTTGAGAAATGGATGAAAAATTTAAGTGAAAACTGTCTTCAGTTTATGAGAAACTTGATTTTTGTATCTTTGAGCTTTCTTAATGCCTGCAGAGGCAGTATGGTGGTCCTTTTTTTTGTATTTTCTAGTTTTTTTTTCTACTAGAAAATAAGGGAAACTTAAAGCTTCTTTCTGCAAGAAGCTGAAGTTATTTTAAACCACACTTTAATGGAAACAAAGTAATTTTGAATACTTGTTTATTTGGCATCATTTCAGTCTGAGTTTCTTTTCAGAGGTGCTTTTTGGTAACTTCATATTTCTTTAGTATATAGATAAGGAACTTGTTTGGATAAATCAAGACTAAAAAGCCTGTCCTGCTCGGTCCCTCCTGTGAAGTTCCCCTTCAATTCTGAGGTGTTAGATGGTGAAATTAGCAATAGCTTGTGTCAAAAGATATGATCTGTAAGAAAACTGTTGGAGCAGTGATTTGCTCTTACAGACTTGGCTGCTTTCCTGCACCAGCCATTGGCAGAACTGACTTTCTCAGGCTTAGTGCACCTGATGATGATGTAAACCTGATTTTCTTTTCTTATGTAGAACTAATGAAAGCTTATTCTGCTGGAGTTAAGGACCACAACTTCCCCTGGATTGTTCTATGGTAGTCAAAAATGGATATGCACAAAACCACTGGAACCCTAAAACTTTGGTGTTCTTTTATAATCTCTGCATTTCTATTGATTGCAATGTTGGAAGCTCACATAGATTGGTTCAACATCATTTATGCCTCTGGATGTTGACTGATAACTACGTTTGAGAAAGTGAAGGGTTAATTACAGCTTCAGATGTAGAGTTTGTACATCTATTATAAGCTTGATAGTAGCTAGAACACAAAGCCACATTCACAAAAAAGGTCTCAGTGACGTCATATACACTTGTGACATCAGCAAATGTTGAAGAGTGAATTGCTGTCTTTGTCTCCAGGCATTGCTGTATCGAGTGCTTTGCACGAGAGAGGATTTGCTGTTAACTTGGAGAATTAGGATTTAATGTGGGTTTAGTGAATCACCTCTTTGCCACGTTTTATTTTTCACTAAGTCTGTGACAGAGAGCAAACCACAGGTAACATCTTGGGCTCAAGTGTGATGTTGAGGGATCTTTACAGGACCATGTAGTAAAGTTCTGTGGCTCAAATATACTTCTCAGCAATACTAGAATTCAAATATAGGGTTGAATGAAACTACTGAGTTAGTTACTACCTCCTAATGGTTATTTCTTTATATGTATGGTAGATGCTAAGAGACCATGTTAATTGTTCATTAGTAGGGGAAAACAGAAAGGAATCCTTTAAGAAAAAGTATTTCAAGAGAAGCAAAACAACTTATATTCATCATCAATTGCCCTGTAAACTGCCCAGCATTCAGAGAACTGCAAACACTTCACAGAAGAGAAATATTTTAGCACTTTGAGAAGTCTGGGGATTTTGAAATGTGGGGAAATTGACAGCAGTGCAAACAAAATAGTGTATGGTATTTTGAATAATTGTTTGCTGCTTCCTTGTGGACACCTTCAAGCGTCTCCCTATCATTAGAATGTTTTTTTTCTTGTAATATTCATGTTACACATTTTTCAGACAAATTCAATGTATTGTGATTCCAGGAAATTCTGACTCAGGAATGTGCTTTCAAATATTGAGCCTCTAGACAGAAAATTTTCACCACTCCTCTAAAAGAATTTATCATTAAGTAGGAAGCTGTATGAAAATAGAGACAAACATCAAGCGTTTAAAAATTAATCTCTTTATTTACAGATTTATCCCTGGCTCTGTCTAAAAAATGATGTTGGTATTGCCACAACTGCTACTACTAATGGGTTTATAGATCACCTTGCATATGTCTCAAGGTGCTTTAAAATATAGCCATAAAAATGACACAAAGCCACAAGGGCATAATAAAATATAATTAGATCAAATAATAAATCCAAAAATTGCTGGAATGGTCACGTGGGAAATAGCTGTGGTTTTAGGAATTATCTTCCATCACTGAAGGGGCAATGGGAGCTGAATTTGCTCTTTTTTATAACTCCAGCTATCTTCTATTTTTCTGATAGTAGTGATATTACAGTCTCTGAGTCTTGCTGTCATAAAGTCAGGACCAAGTATCAAACATCTCAAGTTCCTGCCTGTTCATTTTCATGTGTTACAGTTGGAGGCTGGGTTTTTAACAACCTTTTTCCCCAAAATTGGGTTAACTCATTTCTATTGCTCAAGGTCACAGAAGGTGTATCTCTACCTTGGGATTACTGTGCAACATAGACTTCTCTTTAGGTTTGAAACCTCTTAGTAGATAAGCAGGAATCTGCTTTCTAAGTGCTGGGTCTACCTCTCCTTTCTTTTCTTAGGTTGATTTTCTGTTACCAAAGGGTTTATAAAATACTAGAACTAGAATGATTTTTTTCCTCTTCATTTTCTATGAAAATGTTGGTATTTTGTTGAGGGAAACTTTCATTTTTCATGTTTCATCCAACTTTATTTTTGTTTGGTAACAAACCCCAACTATGTTTTGCTAGTCCTGGAAGGAAAAATATACAAATTTGCTTTTTGCTGTCAGTTTGTTTGGTTTGGGGTTTGTTTGTAAGAAAGAACAACACAAAAAGGTGGTAAAGTTCACAACTGTATCTTCATAAATTCCTAATATCATTCTATAGTATCTCATGATACACTTCTGCAGCTACATACCATGTCTTTATCAGAAGAGCCCTGTTCTTCCATTTGATATCATGGTGTCCTGAGATTCCTTTTGATCACTTAAAAATATTGTAGTGCTTCATGTCAACATTGAGATCACATTATTTTAGCTGTAGACTTTGCCTTTGTTATCAATATCTGCAGATACAGTGTGTTATACAGCTCTGTTAATTCTGATAATTCTATTTTTGGATGCTGAATCTGAATCTTGCCAGCTGAACATGAAGAGAATTAGGGTTCAGATTCACTTGTGCTGTCATGATAGTGAATCAATAAAACCAAACCTTAAATATTGTGAAATCTTTATGATGAACTTTCCTGGACCTAGTTCCAAAGCTGGCATCAAGTAACTAAAGACCATTGCAAACTTCTTTCTAGTGCAAAGGTTTCATGTTCTTTAACACAGAATCACATAGTGTATGCACTCTAAATTTAAATGCACTCTAAATTTAAATGAAACTGGGGCAGTGCAGTATGAAGGAGTTGTTCATCAGGCACACAATTGTCCCCATAAATAAAAAATGAGAGGAAGACAGAAGATGGAATTTTTGAGATAATCTTGTCAGACAATGTCACTTCATATATTTTGGGAAGGGCCATAGCAACAGTAGTGAAAGAGTCTAAATAGACTGCAATAGTCCTTCTAAAATGCTGATGTAGCAAATAGCCTTTTTTTTTTTTTTTAAATCTCTTAAAAAAATAAAATGCCTTATTTCCAAGTACTGTGTAAAGGTAAAAATGTTTCTTGGATTTGCTCTGCTGCTGCTAGTGCCATGTAAATTTTTAACCATGTTTGAGCACACGCAGACATTGCAAAATCCAGAGAAGGTTTTTATCTCGTGTACTACATTCCTCCAATCTGGTGGAAAAAAAAATGCTAGGGTAATAAAGTTTTATGATTCAAGACAAAGACATGACAGCAAATGTTGCATGATTGCAAAATGCCCCAGTTCTTGTGCTGTTTATGTTCTGCCCTCTGTGATTGTATATAAACAGACTCCATATATCTGTTGTAAGTATCTCCTGGAGCAACACTTCCCAGGAGATCTGAAACACTTGGAAATGGATGGAAACATTCCTGTCTGCTTCCATGAGTCTTAGATGAAGCCCAAGCCTCCCGGGCTATCTTTTATGTGCCTGATTTTGCTATCCCTATCTAGGGGCTGTAGCTAGATGCTCAAATAAAGCAATCAAGTAATTGTCAAAAATACTGAAAGAATCCTCCTGTTGAGTCATGTGGTCCCTGAGGTCCTGATGAGCTGATATTGGTAACAGGTTGAAGTCAGGCAAGTCTAAGAGTGTGTCAACAAGCAAGCTTGATACTGTGTTTTGGGTAGTATTAGAAAATATCTTCTCATTCTGTGTTGAGAGTGCTTTATTTTATTAATTAATTTTTCTATAGAAGGCAATAAGTGTGATTGAAGAAAAAAAATCCCTCTTGCAAGGAAAAGTGGTATTTTAAAATAAATACAAATCAAACAACAAACATGAAACAAAACCCACCCAACAAAAACCTGCCCAGTGGGAGGTTAGCTGCCATGCTGGAGCTGTCATCTAAAAGCTGACGAAGAGATTCATACTAATCTGTCAAAATGCCATAGCTGTGAAAATAGTGGTTCCCCTAAAACCATTCCTTGGGATCAGAGAAGTAGATAAAAAGAGCTCAATTTGATTGTCTGCTGCTTGGAGTGAACTGGTCTGTTGTGGGGGCCGTTAAGCTGGTGGGGAATAGGGTGGCTGAAACACTGTGGGAGCTGAACTGCCCTGTGCTAGAGTGTGTACAAGTTGTCTGTGGTCAACATCACCCCCCTCTTCAGTTCTGAACTAATATTTAGAAATTGGGGGCTTCTGTCTCTTTGACCTGTGCTGGGTTTTGTGGGGCTTGTGATTTTTGTTTGTTTTTAAAGCTACTTGGATTTGGATCCTGCAAAATGTTGAGTGAAAAATCTACTCCTTCATTTAGAACTAAACTATGTTTGTGTTTAAGCCTTTGCTGAAGGGCTTGCCAGGGAGGGATGAGATTATTCATGTAGTGGAACATAAGATGAAATTCTTCCTGAATCAGGATTGTAACTGGAACAGGGAAGCACAAATAAAGGATGAAATCAGTGCAGCTGATTCAGTGTAATATTTTTACTTAAAAATATAGCTGACCATAAAGCTATGTACCAGAGTTTTCTGGAAGGGAAACTTTACTAAAATAATGTAGTGGTTTTGAGAGACATTTGGACAAACTATTAAGGCAAATAGTTTTGACTTTCTTGTTTTGTTTTGCAATGTTGTCATTTAAAAAAAAAATTAAAGTAATTTTAACATGGTTTAGAATTTGTCAGCTTGTAAAAGGTATGGTTTGGTATTGCTTTGCATATTTAATTTGCATATCAGATTTCCTGTAGGATTTTAGATGCTGCAGTAGTGTTTATCCTGTCATTTTCCTGTTTAGTTCTATACCCTTGCTCCTCTGATGTAATATTAGGGATTTAAAATGAAATACTCTGATTTTAAACAAGGAAGAGAATACATTGGGATCATTGACTCTAGGCTGGTAGTTTCTACAACAAAGTAAAGGGTGCTTTGATCATATTTTGGGGATAAATTTAATTTTTTCCGCCCCAAAATATCATATCCTCATCACGCCCAAATCAGTATATTTTCTATTAGCTGTGAAGAGAAAACATGGCCCAATTTCTCTTTGTATAGCCATGTGTCTAGAACTAGAATCAGATGTTATGCTTTCACTTCAAACTTATACATAGTACCCTTGCAACATAATACTGTGCCCCTTTTATGTCAAGATGTCAAATCTCTCTCTATTTTTACTTTCACCTATATGAAAATGTCATCAGGGCTAAAACTGAGCTGTTTTTCACACCCTGTGCCCTATAAAACACAGAAACATTACACTCATTAAATTTTATGAAAGGAATTCTTCTTTCTTAGTCCACCGCAAGTAACGTTTTGTGGTGTGTGTTTCGTGGTTAAAAGGCAACAGCAATTTGAGGACTAACACCCCATTCTTCCCTCTACTAAATCAGGGATATTCCACTTGTTTAAAATTACAACTTTGTTTTACACTCCACGAGTGCCTTGGAGAATACTTGACTGGAGAAACATGGGGAATGTATAGACATGTATATATGCATTTAACGATAACCAGAGCGTGATGGAACTTATGGGACCTTATGAAATTAGAAGTATAGGACATATAGTTCATTTTTACTGCATAAATAACGTGGAGGGAACTGGAGAAGTTTGGATAATCAAGATTTAAGAGACTTGAAAAATGCTTGATATACTTTGGGAAGAAAGCAAAGGGGCATCACTGCAATGCTCTGTGGCTGTTTATTGGAATGCAGCTCTGTCAGCATTATTTGATGTGGAGGAGCAGGAAAGCTTGAATAACTATGACTTGCATATTTCAGAATAAACTATTTTTATTATTATAATAAAAAATAGCCAGTAGTATGAATATTATATCCATTATATGTTAAATCATATAGAAAAAATAGACCTTGGATTAGTATGTATTTATTTAAACCTAGATCCTAGAATTTTGAGAATCTCAGCTTTCACTTATGACTTAAAAAAACCCGCTGGTTTTCAGGGAAAATTGCAAAATTTATTGTAGGTGAATCTAAAAGATCCAAGAACTGAAAGGGGAGGGAGAATCCAGGACACTTCTGCAGTCGTTGGTGTGTAATCTTGATTCTTGATGTTCATGTGCTTCAACAATTCCAGCTAGACACTGTCTTCTGTTAGAAAATGTAAATAGCATCCTAGCATTAAAGACCTGGAACACCACACTCGGGGTTAATTCTCACCTAACTGTAGGAATTTAAGAATTGGTCTAAGATACTTTCTTTATAATCACTGGAGAGGGTTGACTACCTTTGAAGCCTCTTGGGGATACCAATTTTTCTTTCCTGAATCTAGAAGAGCCTTATTATGTATCTTAGACCAGGCAGCTGACTTTTGGATGTGGGAAGCAAAAGGAGATGTTTTGGCAAACTGATCTAAGTGCTGAAACAAGATGACCAGGATTACACTGTTATAGTGTTTGTGGCCATGCAGGAGGTGGCCTGCACACAGGAGAGCTGGCCCTGCATGAGCACAAACAGTTTCCTCACTGTACCAACAAGCCTGAGCAGTGTTGAGTCAAACTGCTCCAGCTGCTGTCCCCATAGGTGGGTGTTCTTTGGGCAATGTCTTGTGCTCAGGGCAGGACCTGGCTTCTCTGCTCTTGGTACAGTGGAGCAAGAGTTGTTGGACTTTTTATTCTCTGCATAATATTATTAGGAAAAAACAATTCTCAAGAAGCGAGTGCATTGCCTGTTGTATTTGGCTGTGAGTCTGCTCATTTAAGAGAAATATTTCTAGGACTTGAAGTTACTGTTAATACTAGATTCTTTAAAATTAACTTGGTGATAAGGGCATTTTAAAGGGCCATTAGAATCTATTGTATATAGAGCCTGTTTGTTATTTTGGAAGGCTTTAAATTGTGTATTCCTGACCTGAGGGACTCTATTGGGCGCCACTAATGTTTTATATTACCTCATCAAACTCTTTTTATATAGTTAAAATGTTATTTGCTCACAGCTAAATACCAGAAGCTTGCCGACATGGCAACTGGAAAATATTACCTCTAACAAGGAGTCATTGGCTTCCCCATGAATCACTGACAAGGGTCTTACTGCTTAGGGTAGTAAAAGGCCAAGGATCATTGAGATTTGCTTGGGCAAGCTTTGGGTACATCCTTGGTGACTGTATGTTGACATTCTGTCTGCTAAGGGTCTATCCCAAATACGTCATGCCCCTGCAGATACAGTCCTCTGTGTGCATGTAATTGTGTGTGAAACACAAGCAGATTATGGTTATAGTCCAGCTTGGCAGTAATGGCATTTAACTTTATGAAGAGATAGATGTTGAAAAAATAATATACAGTCATACTTAATATCTTCTCTCATGATATAGGAGATACATCACAAGGCCAGGCTACACATTTTGAATATACACGTCCTACTTTGGAGAGCTTCTCAGCTCTGTTTTTTCGTGGTTGAAATTGATTTAGAAGACTTTCTTAAAAGCAAATATCCATGGTGTGAGTTTTAAAGATCACTGTGCGTGAAAGCAGAAATATGAGCTGGACATATGTTAGCATAGAAAAATGACATGCCTACATTTTCAGCTCTCTAGTGTAGGTTTGACTCTTAAGGATGATAAAAATGCCACAGTTACTGCAGAAGGTGAAGGCTCCTCTTAATATCAGTGGGAGAAAGATTGGTGACAGGATACTATCAACTTAGAAATTAATTCCCTTTCCTGGTCCACCAGACAAAGCTTGTGTTACCTTCCCTGGTTTTGTACTCTACCAGAGCTTAATGAGAGATTTGGGGGAAGTCCCTTTACTGACTTGAGTACAATTTTATGCAATGATCTTTGGATCACTGCAACTTTACGTAATGCAAATTTATGCAGTGTGAGCAAGACTCATTTTAAAAATTATGCTCTCTTCTAGCATTAAGTCATTGGATTTTACGTCATTCAATGACTTATTTATGCAAAATGCCAGACTGTCTGATAACAGCTATTTCTTTGGACCTGCAACTCTGTGAATAAATTAGAATAAAGGAACAACAAGGTTTAGTTTCTTGTGGTAAAAGTATTCTAAAGCAAATGAGAGTACTTCTGCTGTACAACTAACTAAATGATTCTGTCTTGAATTCAGCTCTCAGATATTTATTTTAAAAGCTTTGGCTGCTTAAATGATTTTTCAATCTGTGTCGGTGCATTGTTGCTTTATCTCCATAGTTTATACAGCTGTCAGATACCTGTGGAGGGTCCCTTATAAATCAATTCCCCAGTAGTAATGTGCAATTGGCCTGAAGGGAGGCTCAGGTCACTTCATCTGAGAGGTGCAAAGAGGCATCTTATATATTGTTTGGGTTTATTTTTGTAAGACCTGAGGCTACTTGAAATTTCTGTGAAGTAAAAAGAGTTTCAGACTGAAGGAAATAGTATGAACTGTCACTAAATCATTTTGCATTTTCTCAAAACATCTTTCTTCAAAAGTTCTCCACTTAAACTCTGGTCGTGTCTCTGCCAGCTGCCTTCGTTGAGCCTGGGAGAAGGATCAGAATCAGGACTAGGTTGTCTCAGTAAAGTGCTGTGTTTGAGGAAGCAGAAGATGCAGAACATACAACAGGAGCATCATTTTCTAAATGTCTGGGGCAAAGCAGATTTGCTCTCTACTTCCCAAATAAATTATTTTGTGTGTGTATCTACATGTGTACCTATGCAGAAGGAACTGAAAGAAGAGGTAGAAAGAATAACTTGAAAACTAAAGGCATGACTTCCTGGCATTTGCTTTTCTTTTTATGATAATATGGTGGGTTTTAATTTATTGGCACAGTATTTATTTGAGAACTGTTGGTCAGATGCAACATTTGTTTTTAGTGATGCTCTGTGTGGTTGTGTTACCACTTTTCAGATAGGGAAATGGAAAGACTGGAAGATCAAGACCTGTGCAGGGTCCTGCAGCGGGTCAGAGGCTCAGCTCAAATTAGGTTTTCCTTCTGACTATTAGAGCTACTTCATCCCATCTTCTCAAGCTTTGCCTGGTCAGCAGGTTTTGAAAATGAAGAATGAAGGCACAGATTTAAAGAATGCAACCAGATCCCTCTACAATTTCTGGTTAGACTTGTTAAATGCACTGTCATTCCATACTGGAGCAAATTATGTGTGTGTGTGCTGAAAACAATGTACTTCAGAGCTTGCTTCAAAGCTCAGTGAGGTAGTGGGAATCTTCCCATGGAGTTCTCTGGGATTTGAACCAGACCTCTGAGTCACATAGAAACATGATTTCAAAGAGAGAATGTATGATGTAAATACAAATCATTTCACATTCATGTGTCACAGGAACCTTAATGTGCAATGAACTTGAATATCTATTGTTCAAACATCTCAATGTTTTCTTTTGTTCCTATGGGTGGTGTTTATACTTTGGAGGCCATATGTGTGGATGAAGCCTCATCAGTGAAGTGTGTGCCTCTTAGGAACTGAGTCCCATCAGAAGTCCACAACTTGTGTTAATTTGGCCCCGTGAATGTCTCCCTGATATGTTAAAGAGGCTGTAAAAATACAAACCCACATGCAATAAACACAGATTAACATTGCTTGACATATAAATACTAGAATCCATTCACACACCCTGGATAGAGTATTTTATTATTATTAGAGATTTCTTTTAAGAGTATTAAATCCAACAGTGATGAAAATAGGTTCCAAATTCCTTATTAAAAATAATTTCACATCCCCTGGCAGAATAATTTTCTGCATTATGACAGGAGAGGGTTTAGCATGTGATGTTAAAGTCTAATTATCCTTTTACCACATTCTACCAAATGAGGTCAGTTCTTATTTACAGTGTTGATATATAGGAGAAAACAAAGCTGACCAGTGCCAGGTAGTAGTAAGAAGAGAAAGAAATAAGGTTTTCCATTTTTAAGTGTGTTGCAAACACACACGCTCCCAATCCACCTTAGTGACCTTTGTTCTTTGAGTAATGCTATAGCCTTAGATTATGACATCCGTTTAAACACACAACCATATTTTAATAGGCATGTGGTATTAGTTCTGCAATTTTTATTATATGAATTGATCTAGCAAATTATCTGAACCGAGCTTTAAGTATGTGAAGTCAATGAAGCTGCACACGTACTTATATTTGAGAGCACATGTGTTTTGGTGAATTAGAAACATAATGTAAGCCAAGTAGGTAGATCTTGAGTTGGAAACAACTTTTCTCTAACTAGTGTTGCAAAACGTGCATTATTTATTTTTATCCCCTTTCTTGAGATGCTCTTGAACTTAGCACGCTACTGGAATTGGTTTTGGCTTCAGCAAGTCTTGGGCAAAGTGGAAGGGTGACATGGGAAGACATCTGCCCCATAGGACTCAATAGATGAGGTCAGAAGGAGCTTGGCTGGTAGTGAAGGTGCCTGTGATGTGGGCTTCTTGCTACTGCTGTGCAAATCCTATACTCCTATATACGTAGATGCAGAGTGGAGACATTTTCAAATAACAGCTGCTACATAGGAAAACCCAAAACAAAACCCAAAACTAATTCCAAGAAAACCCAGAGCTGTTTATAAAAACCTGTTTTGATCCTTGGTAGAAACAGTTTCCAGGCTTTTCCAGTCAAGGTCTGTGTTTTTCAGCTGACTTAGTTTCTAGGTATTTCTAATACTCCAAAAATATTACAGCAAACTAATTCTTTCTGACCTCTGGGGAAGGAGTAGAGATGATTAATTCCACGGTGTCCTTCACTAGTGAGTCAGCAAGTTTCTTACTCATTTGGTTTTCATACATGGCTTTTTTTTTTTTTTTAGCCAATGGGAATTTCCTCTGTTTTCCCTTCTCACACCTAGTGCAAAACCCCACAGTTGGGTAGGACCAGTCCTAAAAAAACCATAACAGGTCATCTTTTTCTAGCTAAATTGTCTAATTTGAAGGAAAAGCAAAACATGGACAAAATCCAAGGAAGTGCTCAGACACTGAGAGTCTATAGCTCTATTCAATTTAGCTTATTGCTTGAATTGAAATGCCAACTGTGTTGTAGCCAAGGCAAATGATAAATCCTGGTTTGTAAACAGATTTGTATGTATTTAGTTATTTCCTGAAATAATAGTTTTGCTATGGGTAAGCTTATACTCATTTTCTAGGCTTTGGTTCTTGATACCTCCCTCTACATTGTTTTCCTGAGGGTAATAAATAGTCTTTCATAATGTTCCTTACTAAGATTGTTGTTTCCACAGTAAGTGTGCAAAGAAATGTAGGTATTGGATACGCTCACTAGAATTCCTTTGTAAACATGGACTGATGCTCTTCGTTTCCCAGTGAGTGCGCTGACTGCAAACCAAAATTGTAAATTGGGATAGAGATTTGTTCCATTTTATATTTATTTCGATTGTGGTAATGTGGCAATGTAAATTCTTATTCTACCCAAGCAGGAATTTGAATACACATTTGATAGGAAAGGTGACTTATGTGACAGCTTCATTAAGCTGTGTAACAGCTTTGTTATATGAACTGCTATTTACCTCTTTCTGTGCCTATTTTAACAAAGGTTAGTCATAACTACTATTTTTTTTTTTTTAACCCGAGTTAATTGATGTAAGGTTTTTGTTAGTAAATGGCTTTTTTTTTCCCCTGCTTCCTTGGACCTCTCCCAAAGTGCAAATCATTATTATTAGATGATAGCAAGCTACATAAAGCTTAATTCTGGGAGAAATTCTATCCTGATTGAAACTGCTTCAGGTTCAATCCTTGCCAATGACCATCGGGTCTGTCAAATATATCCTAGATGATCTATAGTGAGTTTTATTTGTGGCTTGAATTTCTCATCTGAATTGGGATACATTCTAGATTTGCTGTTAAACTTCTCTGCATGCTTTTAAGATGAAGAAAGTACAAGTTCCCTCTGTTTTGGGCTTGGTTGTTTCATTCTAGATAAAGTAAAAAAAGTTCCTGAGATAATTAATGATCTGTTTCTATGCCTATCATCATACCAGTGGGTTGCTGTTAGAAAAGTGAAATACGTTCTACTAGTTGTTCCGTTGCAGTTGCATCTAGAAGTTGGAGAAGGAGATTTCTATAAGGATACAGAAGTGGTTTAGTTCATTAACACCTTTTTAAATAGAATGAGGAAAGGGAGAAATGGTAAAATGCTAAAATTTCAGAGGAGGGAGATTTCCCTAGTTGTAGTCACAATAAATGTTTGTTTAAGAGAGAAAAAGAAGCCAAGAGGATACGCATGCCTGATGCCAAAGAACAGCCAGTGTGCCTAACACACTGGAGAAATTGTTTCAGAACAATTCAGCCATGGGAAAATATGACCCTTATAATATTACCAAGGTCAGTGAAACCTACGGTGATGTGCTGAGTAAGGGCTTCACTGGGCAAATGAAAGATGCCTGTGGTGGGATGCTTTCCTGGGACCAGCTTTATTGAAGATTGCAGAATTGAAAAAGATGGGGAAGAGAATATAATTGGTAGCTTTTCTTTGTCCTCTCTTGTACAATCCTGCTGATTATCCATAAACAAACCCCAAATCTATTAGAGAAGCAGGAATTCTTTTTTGTGTATACTGAATAAAAGCAACATAGGAGGAAATATCTCCTTGGTCATTTTTAAGTTAATTTCATGTTAGTTAAAACTTGTAAATTTAATTTGAAGAAATTTGGCTGAAGCAAAATCTAGAATTAGGAGAAGTCATGGGATCTTTGCAGGCAATAAAAGGAAAAGCTTCGTTTTATATATATAAAAAAAAAAATCTTTTCATGGAAACATTCATAATGGGAAGCTAGTTGGCCAATTAGAAAAGTAACATAAAAAGCCTTTTGCTTCTAATATAGAGGATGAAACTGAACAGAAAAAATAGTAAAACCTTCACAATCTATCGTAGTGTAAAGCAGGATGGTTTGTGAGGAGTTTTGACCTCACTTTCTGGGAGCTGGTGCAAATTTTTTGTGGCTCATTGCTGTGACCTGCACTCAATTCAGATCTATAAGAACATTAGGAAAGAAAATAAGACAACTTGTCAGTTTCTGGCCTCATCCCTTGCATAGAAGAAATTCTGACTATGTGGAATTCCATGCTGAAAACAGATTCCAAATCAAAAGGGGAAAAAACCCTATAGCATCTGCAAAGACCAGGATTTAGCTGAAGGGAGCTGTGTGAAAAGTGCACTATTATCTGTTGTGAAAGTTGCCACAGGGATGGCTCTGCTGAGTAATTAAAGCCTTACCATTTGAATCTACTTTGATAATTAAATATTTGTAGCTGTCTGTAATTCAGTGTAAACCCAAGAATGTAAGGGTTTGGGGCTGTTTAGTCTGTGCTGAAACTTCAGTCAAGAGATAAAATGCTGTCATTGAGATGAAGCATAGGTTGTCAGTGTAGAGATTGGATTTTTGTCAGTGCTTGTACAACTTTTCCTATTTGTGGTAGCATAAAAGTCTGAATTGACCTAAGGCTGTTTGTTAGATTTGTATGATGAACCTCCCACCCTGCTCCTCAGGGTGAATGAAGATATATTGGCGTTATAATGAGTATATGGATTTATTTTTTTTTGAGTTGGTATGAGAGTGCTAGAGACTGGCCCAGCATGCCTAGGAGGGAACTTCAGGAGACTCTTACCTTTCCAAATGAACCATTGCCCTGGCAGGTCTGGGTAGCTCAAGTAGCACCAGACTCTCCAAGGATTTCTGTTTAAATCAACAGATTACCCATGTGTTAGCATGATCAGTGTGGGAAAGAAGCCTGGAATCTGGCTTGTAATAACTAGTGCTACTGTGAATGATCACACAGTTAGTGGGGGAGTTAGTGTGGGGAGGTAAAGCTTTTTTCCAGGATTTCGCCCATAATTAGATTAATGAACTTTTTAGTATGTGCTCTTTATCAAGCACATGTCTGTGTATTCAGATTCCAAGGATACGTGAATGTTTCCTTCTGAGTAGCACTTGTGTAAATATAGAATGTCTGCTCATTTGAACAGTTTCTTGGGTTTCAATTAAAACTGAACAAAAAGTCAGACCTCCACTCTTCCCCTTTTGTTGGTATAAGAAAAGTCCCTCTCTCAAAAGAAGTTTTTGCAGTGGTGGAAATGCAAGCTATATTTTTCTTTAGGGGCTTGGTTCAGTTACTGCCCATCAAGCCTCTGTTATCACCAAGGCCTGCTGCTAAATTCTTTTTAGACACTTCCACTTTTACAGAAGTTTTCTCGTTCTACTTTATCAGGAAAAGGTCTTGGCTTGAAACCAAGAGGGCCATTTGGATTTAAAAGTTGACAGGTTTTGAAAATCTCAGTTTAAAAATACATAAACCCATACATAAAAGATTGCATTGTATTTAGAATAGCAATTTTCCTCTAGCTGAGGTAGAGAAGCAGGAGAGGGGCAGGGTGTAGATTATGCAGCTTCAGGGATGGAAATAATAAAACGTTCTGTAAGAACTATGATGTGACATTAAAATAGAAAGGACTGGAAGGTATTTGTGCCACACTGGACTAAAATGTGAAATGTCAGTAACATGAGAAGGTTGCAAACTTCTCTGGCCGTTAAAAAGCTTTTTTTGAGACATGGGTATCAGCCCACTGATAAGGTATCACAAAATAAATGCCATCTCCACCCTTTACATCAGCAACTCTGACTTAGGCTTGCGAGAATGTGGCAAGTGAAGGTTCATCAAATGATCTTAAAGGGAAAGGTGAGTTACAGGCAACTAGGATATTTGATAAAAGAGGTGAGAAAGAAAATGGTGTGAAGATGTTGTCCTGGCCTTTAGATGCCAGGGTTCACAGAGCTGTGATGTGTAAAGGCTGACACTAGGAAATGAGTGTTTACTCCTCTCTAGGGTTAGAAAACGGGACGGATAAGATGGCTTCCTTTTGACGTGAAAAAGACCGAAAAAGGAGCTGCTATTTTAGACTATGAACAGCTGTTCATTAGAGACAAAAAAGGTGGGGAAGAAAACACAAAGTCATAGGATATGTTGTAGTTTCCCTCCACGTTTTCTTCATGAATCACATGAAATTTTCTTCGAATTTTCTAAGCAAATAGGGAGGATGAAGGAATTATCACATTAGCCCAGGCAGCTTCACTGACACATTCATTTAGAGAGTTTTTTTCATCATTCTGTATGTAAATAGATTGACATTGTTTTAATGCTGAGTGCTTTCTTTGCTAATCTGGGTGAGATTGATGCATGAAATGCAGAGCTTTCTAGCCAGATGCTTATAAGGGAAAGAACCATAGTCCATAAATAATAAATTTTAGGCAAGACTGAAGAAATGATGCTGTTTTATCACATGCTGAATGATTTCTCTACTCTGAACAACAGCTGTAAACAAAGTGTGGCTTCACTCAGATTTAGGAGATTTAAATTACACGATTTATGCCTGGGAATTTTGGAGCCATGGTATTTGTGTCTACCTTCCCCTCCCCCTCAGCAAAATCCTACCTTTTATCTCTGGAATTTTAAAATTATGACTTCCTAATAATGCATAGGATTCAAATAACAAATTTCTTGACCTTGCAGAGCGGTTGTCTAGAAAATAAATATGAAGACTATCTTAACTAAATAGTCTGCGGGTGCTGAGCCATATGTACATTTTATTTAGTGCCTTACATGGTACATTGTTGAAAGTCTTCTCTTTTAGCTCCTGCTGGGACAGACAGCGTTCTGCAGCTCTGTGGGCCACAAGCTCAGCATCCAAGGCATTAGTAGCAGTAACTGTCTAAGTTTCTCTGTAACCTAGATATGAAACATTTTGGTAGTTTTTTGATAACATCCTCAACAGAGCTACTGGGTGCTGCCCTCTTAGTTCGGTCCTTGGTTTGGATCTGGAGACACAGCCAAGCTCTTCTGATGATCTGACTCTGGCTGCAGGGCCTGACCACATGAACATCTCCACATAGTGTTGGATTGAGCCCAGGATGACAGTCCCTCACGTATGAGAACCGTTTCTGGTTGGAAAGCACTCGGGCTGCCCATTTGGTACTATCCTCCCTTCCCTGGACTCACAGAGAGATCTGTGATGCAGCCCCACGTGTGTGGGGCCAGGGGATGACTGCTGGTGCAGTGACCAGTATAGGGCCAGATGATTCCCAAGGCAGGGAGAAACCTGGAGAACAGGAGGTGTGGGAAGGGAGCGGCTGGCCAGCCGGCCACCCAGAGTGACTGCTGGGAGAGGGAGGGATGGAAAAGGGAGATATCCTTTCCAGTTCCCTCTTTTGTGGCTCTTTCTGTGGAGAAGTCTGGTAATGAGTGTGATCCTGTGTGTACTATGGAAGGAGAATTGCCTATTGTAATGGTAGACATAATGTTTGCCAGAATAAGTGTGAGATCACAAACACCCTTGGGGAATGTTTTAATTTTATATATATCTAGGACCTGACTTTGCTTTCCCCATCCTGATGTACCTTGGTACTAACCAAAGTACTTGATACCTTGAGAATTTTTGAATAATCAAATTTAATATCCAATTAAATTGCATTTTTGTGGCCCTTTTAAAGTTTCTCTTAGGGTGTCCATTAGAAAAGGTATCGTTGCCTTTTCTAAATTGTTGAGATAAAAATTTCTAAATCCTCTCTAATGGTTTATTAGGGTCTCTGTGGCTTTGGTTAATTGTCACAGTCTCATTTTCCTTAGGTGAAGGAATTTTAATGTAAAGAGCAAGATGGCTTATTCATTCAGAAAATATTTTATGAGAAGTTCCTCTGAACTTAAGTCATGTAAAATGCACTCTTGGGGGCCCAGCTTTCTTATAGTCTCATGTCAGAAACAAAGGAAGAACATCAATAAACTAAGGGCAGAAAACTGGGTCACAAACCAGGATTTGCCCTTGTCTTTTTGGTTGCTCATGTACCAAAACTACAGTTTTTCAGCACTGCCTTCAAGAGGCTGAGCTGCCACAGATCATCCCAATCTGATGCATAACACGTTAACGAATTGCCCTGTCAAATTCAAATGCAAGATCCAACCCCAGTCAGCCAGAAGGAACAAAAGTTTCCTTGAAATCACAGAATTATGGATCAGTGCTGGTGAATTCACAGAGCATGTGGAGAAGGACCTAGGAGGTGGCCTGGTCCATGCTCGTGCCCTGCTGATGGGGCTTTGGCACTTAAACCACGCTGGCCGCAACCTGCCGTTTCAGATGTTTTTTCATGCAAGCCACTTGTGATGAGAAGTAGTTTGTTTTATCTGGCTTTTAGGACCTGAGGAAGAAAGAAAGAAAGAAAATATACTTTTTGGGTTTCTGCTTAAATTAAAGGTGTCAGGTGGCTTTAACTGAGAGCAGGGAAATCCCTGCTGTAGGTGCACATGGTCCCACTTGACCCATTTTTCCTAATGCACTTAAAATGAGGTTGTGTTTGTTTTTAATGTATCCCATCAGAATAAAGGAAAACTGAGTTTTCTTGTGACAGCTCAATGACTTCAGTGCACTCTCTTCCAGCAATGATTTTTCAAGTTGAGTGCAGGTGCATCTTACATCTCCAGGCAAAGCCCTCTCTACTTTCTTCTCTTTCTCAAGGAGTAATTTTTCCTGGCTACTCTTTTTTCACACATCTTTTTCTCACGTTCTTTCTCTTCTTAACTATCTGGATATTTATACATCTCTCATTGCTGTCCTTTGTGAACACCTCAGAGCTAACATTCAGTTTTATCCTAGAGACTTCCTAGGAAGCAGTGAGAAGTCCCAGGGGAGATATGATTTGCTTCAGGTCGTGTGGGAAATCTGTCCAACCTTGGAAGCCAGTGCTGTTCTCTGATCCAAGCCTAGTGCCTGATGCAATGAAGTCTCTTTCTGTTCCACACTGTGTCATTTCTTCTTGATATTTTCCTTCTTGGTAGCTGATGTCATCTGCTTTTTTCCCCTTCAATTATGCTTTTAGCATAGAAAATAATTGCAGGGAGCAAGAGAAAAAAAGCTTCTGAGAATTCCCATGGATTCTCTTCTACTTGAGGCAAGTAAAGATCCCTCTGGCATCATTGGAATTTTCTTGCCTGCTGCTGTTGAGAAGTCCTGAGGATTGTGTAGAAAGAAATAGAAAGGCTGCATTTTAGTACTGGGAAAGTTAAGAGGCCAGTCTGACTCAAGAGTCAGAGACACTATCTCATCTGGGGCCCAATCCTGCTGTCCTTACAATTCAGAGGGAATAAGATGAAGCCTATAGCTGGTGATCCAGTGACAACAGCCCTTACACAAAGCCTTTAAAGGGACTCTTTGTGTTCGACAGGCGCTGGCAAATTGAGTCCCAGTTGTGAGTACAGAGGGAAGACAGAGTTGGTAAAGTTGCCAGGGCCTGTAATAAACCCAAGGAGAGAACATAGCAAGCTCCATGAAATCCTATGATATGCAGTAAAAAGAAAAAAAAAGTATATAAATGTGTTGAAGATATTGCAAGTACAAGGTGAGCACATCATGCCCCTGGCAAGGCACCTTGAGGACCTGATCCTAATGATTTAGGATGACCTGATCCTAATCCAATGATTTGAATTGAGTCTGTTGCTGGCACATATGATCTGCCCATGGAGCACCTGAGACAGCATTTTTCCCTTTCCTATAGGTAGAAACCCTGCTGTAGGGTATGGATTTGTATATAGGTGGCTTTAAATGTCTCTCCCCTATAATATAAATCAGAGCTTTAGGCTGTTCTAACAAAAAATTGAAATCCTTTCATACATCTTGCAACAAAGAATATCTTCTTTACAAATTGGTTGGTTTTTGCTGGAAGGCCACATATGAAATATTAAAACATGGTGTTTACTGTCATCTTGTTTATGCATTCTGCTTTCAAATCCTTTTACAAATGTTATTGGTAAATTTCTACAACAAGCATAAACATACCTATTAAAAATACATTCATGTTTGGGTCTTTTTTAAAAGCAAAACAACATTAAGGCAATTAGAAATATGCAGATGTTTCTGTGAAATTAGTTTGTTTGCAGACAGAATTTAGTAGGAAGAGCCATTAAATCAGTTTGGGAATTTTGGCCCTAATAGACACATCAGAGCAAGGACTTGTGCTGAAATCAATCAAGCTGCAGAGAGACACAGGCAGGGCTCCATACTCTGCTGGAAATTGTGATCTTGTATGCAAAAATTTTATGTAAATTTTGCTTGAATTGTTAATCAAGTAAGATACTCACCAGCTGCTGCTCTTCATGGTATAATCAGCAGCTTTTAAAGGGAATTCCATAAAAGAGAAAGGCCAAAACTGTAATTATCTCAGAGAAACAGTATTTTTCTCTCATGAGAACAGGTTTTTTTTTTTATTGGAAATGAATACACTTGCAAACTTAATGATTGTAATTCACATGAAGAAATGAATTCCCAGTTACGTACTCAGCTGTACCTGTCACAGCCCTTTTATTTCGTTCCCAGGTCTCTAATAAGTCTGGAGATACATTTCATGTGAAAAACATTTCTCAGCACAGATGAAAAATCTTAAATTAGTTCCCAGAGCCGGGCATCAAACATCTACTTAAAGTTGCACTGGACCCTCCTTTGGTTCTCTTAGAAATAAGCAATTTACAATTGTAATTGAAAGTCCTGAGTAAAACTCCAAAACAGAGGAGTGGCAGGGATTTTTTAGAAGCAGCAAGTTTTTTCTCTGTTATTTTGAGCTCTGGGAGTGTGTGAGTACATATTTATGTATATAATTGTCTTACCTGTATGTGAAAACCATATTGGCTGTATTATTCACACCCTACCCCCATATGTGGTAGCTTAATACCTCTGATTTCACCATGTGTAGAGGGATAGTTAGAGGCTCGAGAACCTAGATCGAGGTGAATTTTGCAATCACTGCCTTCTGTGAGTGTAGAATAACACCACGGTTACCTGATAAGGGTAAAATTCTTATATTGTTGCACAGCTTCAGGTTTTATGCAACTGCCATGGAAAGTATAGATCAGGTGAGAAAGGGAGAGCAAAGTAACTGAGGTTATGTCTTGGCTGCAGAGGTTTTCTTCAAGCTCAGTCTCCCTGGACAAGGCTTAGGCTCAGCAGTACTTCTCAAATCATTTCTGGATTAATTTAAGCCACGTTATGAGAAAAGAGAAGTGCTGTTTGCTTCAGTTGGGTTGTGCACTTGTGCTGTAACACTGCTTATCTCAGCCCGTGGAAAAAATGTAGACGTTTGTCATTTCTTCCATTTTCAAGTTCATCCTTTGCTGTTTGTTGGTTCATTTGGGCTTTTTTTCCCTTCTGGAGGCTGTTATTTTCCAGTTTGGGTTTCGAGCTCTGTTCTGGCAGCTCTTTGTACCAGGTACAAGGCTTTCCCCATTTCTATGCTGGTGGAATACTCCTCTGCACTGTTTGCTCCTTCTATGCTTCATTTTTTTTGTATTAATGCTAAAGGCAAGGCTGTAACTGAGGGGTGAAGAATGTTTCAACTTCTTGAAAAGAGGCCTCAATGAGTTTGTGTTTACTGCCTTATATTTCATGCTTGAAGTTAATGACTTTTCCTGGAAGATAATCAGATGTGATGAGCAATGACACCTTGGTACATGGTGAGAAGTCTTATGTGTTCTGATAATGAGAGTGATTTCTTTTTACTTTCTGAAAAAATGAGGTTTCTGCTTTTGAGAAACTAAAATCTGAAAAAGAAACAAACCAAACACACCCCAAACCTGCAAAACCCCAAACCTCAAAAAAATACATGGTAATTTTTGTTTTCTCTGACTGTTTGCTTTGCAAATTTGCATTCAAAACTTTTGCAGAATGTTAATTATCACACAGGCTAAATAATAAAAACAGATAAATGTTTTTAAGCGGCCTAAATTGAAAATATCCCTTTCTTTATAATTTCTTGAGTTTAATAACGAGATGAAAAATGGTATTTGTCAAAACAGTTTGAAAAATTAATTTTTAGAAGGGAAATATTTATCCCCAGTTGTTAATGGGTTTTGCTGGA
This sequence comes from Brachypteracias leptosomus, assembly GCA_013401335.1. Lineage (NCBI taxonomy): Eukaryota > Metazoa > Chordata > Aves > Coraciiformes > Brachypteraciidae > Brachypteracias > Brachypteracias leptosomus. The sequence goes on along the minus strand of VYZX01009157.1, from coordinate 3,028 downwards.
ACACAGATTTATTTTGATGTAGCATATGATGGATGTAAAGTTCCACAGAGAGCTGAGTATGCTTTTACCTTGGGGAGGAAATCAAAAACCTGTTTTCAGGTTTTTTTAAGAATCGTGGAAGAGGTGTCATCAGAGGATGTTAGAAAATACAATTTATTACTGTGAAAGGATATGGTTTATTCTCAGAATATATGACCATGAGGAATCTATTCAGATAAATATGAGTAGAGCTTGCAGGCAAGGAGTATTTTCAGACTTTTTTTTTTAACACAGTTTTGCTGAAGAGTTAATCTTTCTTAGAATTGTTTGCAGTGGTGATAGTTTAATCCAATTTTCCTGGGCATTCTTTTGATATATGTTTCTTTTAACCAATCCTATCAATAAGCATTTCCTACTAAATTGCTGAAGGAATGTTTTTTAAAAATGGTAAGAGCAATTAAAGCATGGGGAATTTTTCTCTTCATTCTTGGAAATCCTTATTGGTAATGTCAAAGAAGTTTATTTTTCCTGAGTCTAATGATTAACAATAAAGCTATAGAAACAGTAAGGCCTACCGTAAGGGGTCTGCAATTAGTGAAGTGCACATAGGTTTAGACAGATGGAAGCAGTTACAGCTGAACCATGGGGCAGGAGAAACCAAACTAAATGACTACACTTCCAAAAAGACTGCTAGAAATAAAATGCCCCGCCTATAAAATATGCAATAAAATATTTACAGAATTCCACAACAACATTCAAAACTTAATATAAAAAGAAAAAAAAGTAGGGTGGAGGAAAATCTAACCTTTCTCTTGCCAAACTTGCTGCTGATACCAGGGAAGAGAGCTCCATTTTCCTTCCCATTTTCAGAAGGGAACGTGCTCTGAGTCACAGGGCACTAAGACAAACCTTCTCCTGGAAGAGACACAAAGAGCATTCCTGACACAAGTGAGAGCAAGTGTCAAGGAAAAAGGCTACACAAAGACTGGAAGTCCCTTACCTGGCTCCATTGTGTAGAATAACGGTGAAGAAACCTTCATGCCTTAACTTGCTATCAAAAAAATATGAAGTCTAAAAAAGGAAGAACGTCCTAGAGGCTGTGGAAATGTAACCAGTGAGCTAACACTGAGTAATCCTACTGCCTATGCCAAACTAAGCATTTCCTATCTGATAGATTGAATTCTAAATGATAAATGCTAAACATTAATGTTTCTGAAGCGTTGCGGCCTAAAAATACCAGGCGCTGATTTGAACCGAACGTCCACCAGTTGTTTGCTCTTACCTGCAAAGGGATGTTTTCCAAAAACAAGTGGCCTAGGAGCACTTACAATGAAATCCATTTTTCCATAACAGTTATGCAAGTCATGGCTGAAGGTATATTTTGGAGTATGGCATCTGTGGACTGTATTTTGAGGTGAGCTGGGGTGCTCAGGTGGAAAAACATTCATAGTCAGGATAGCTAGTAGAGACAGCTACCGTGGCTGTCTTGTAGTCTTCTGAGAAGTGCTGCATCATTCTTAAGGAGAGCAACAAAGGTGAGTGTGAAGGGGTGGCCAACACCAATGCTCTCTTGCAGGCTATGGCATAATCCTATGTACTTTTAGCCTTCTCTTTTTGTCAAATAGTGTTTTCAAAGCACAATAAGCTATAGGATGATGGCAGCTGGAGTATGAGTCCAAAGCAATGCTACTGTTAGTGTTCCCGCCTCCCACATTGTGATAAGATTTAAACCAAGTTTCCTTAAATTTCACCAGAATTTTAGATGGAGTCTTAAGGATCAAGTGAAATCATAAGCAGAACCATCTTTAACTATGGGAGTTTGCCTTGATTTTCAAATGCGTTAGGGCCTAAAAATACAAGACACTTGAGCCCCAGGTATTTGGATACCTACTTCTGCCTCAGATCAACAAGAGTGAACTTAGTAACTCTGAGAATTTTGTTCTGAATGTGTCATATCAGGAGGTGAATGTAACCAGGAACTTTTCAATGCAACTCAATAATGCCTCTATATCAAAAGAAGCAACAGGAAGGAACCATTATAAATAAAAATTCCATGAGATCTTACGACATCTATTTCTGTTACTAAGGTATTGTTTTGTACAAGCTGTGCTCAGAAAATGCCCACTGTCTCTCTAGGAAGATGAACAACAGTGGCAATCAAATCAAATGGTCTTGTTTTCCGTTTCTCATGGACACCACCCCATATACCAAACAACTGACTGGGAGCTGGGCTGAGGAGCACAGTGGTAGAGGCCAGTCAACTTTAAGGCCCAATCCTGCAGTCAATGGGAGTGTTGTCTAAGAACTCCAGAATCTGGCTTGTCTCCAAGTTTTTACAGGTCAAATAACATAAGGGAATATTTTAGTCTGAACCACTTCCTGAATTCCCAATGAAGAATGTAGAGTCAAAATATAATGAATGGTGACTGCATTCAGTTCTAAACAATAGCTGCTATTTACCAAACAGAGTGCAGTGTGTAAATTAAATGTGAGATTCCCCCTCCCCCCGGTCTTTTGACTTCTTAGAAACCTTTCCTTAACACTTGGAATTTGGACTGACTACAGATTTTCCTAGAAATGCATGTGGATATAGAACTGAGGCATTTTAGAGTTGTTAGACTTCCTTGGAAACAGGTTTTTGTATAATTTGAATACCACACGTACGAAGTATATGCTGACATCCAGTCTTTCGCTCAAAATTAGTCTTTTTAGCTTAAACACTCCACCAGTTTGTTGCTTTTTTTGTAAACACTCTCATATTTTTTCACTAGTGGCTTTTNGGCTAATTAAGCAATTACTGAATGTGTGTTTCTCAGCATGTGTAAAATGTTACACAAAAGCATGTAGGTCTCAGGTTAGTGGTTGCTTAATTTCAAGCAATGAATAACTATTGCATTAATGGGGTACCCGTGCACTCAAAGGTGAGCATGTGTTTAAGTACTTTGCCAAATCAAAAACATTAATTTTAGCTGCCAAATTATTTTTGTGGTTTTGGACTGCAAAGAGGAATACCCAAAGAGATCAGATATCAGCATCCCATGGGAACAAA
>VYZX01009152.1:12360-25473 GCA_013401335.1 Brachypteracias leptosomus | reverse complement strand
AGTGAAGATGGGGTGCGCTGGAGGAAACTCAGGAAACTTTGTTCCAGCAAATATCAAAATTAAATTTAAAATTGAAGTTGAAAATTGAAAACAAACCTTCAAATATCAAATTCCTCGGCTCTTAGAAAAGAGTGGAATACAGTGGCATTCTATCTTCCATTCATGTAATTTTTCAATAATTCATATAATTCATGTAAATTATCAATCATTTATATACTCTAGAATCCTGTTAAAAAGGAACACATTTTTACTTTGTTAACCATTAAAAGCACACAATCTATTAAATACCTGAAAGTCAACTTAAAGATACAGCCAACAGCTAAAGTTATGTCTCTTCATAGCCTAATGCTGGTTCAGGCTTTTTAAATATAAGACCCCTTCTTTCAACATATGGCACATAAATCTTCAGATATAAGTAGCTAAAACAAAAACGTCCATGGTCTTCACCATGGGCTGCAGGGGAAACTCTGCTCTGATGCCTGGAGTATCTCCTCCACCTCCTTCTTCACTGACCTTGGTGTCTGCAAAGTTGTTCCTGTCACATATTCCCACTCTTTCTGGCTGCTGTTGTACAGTGGTTTCTTCCCTTTCTCAAATACATTATTTCAGAGGTGCTACCACTGTAACTGATGGCCTCGGCCTTGGCCAGTGGTGGGTCCATCTCAGAGCCAGCTGGCATTGGCCTTGTCAGATATAGCAGAAGCTTCTAGTAGTTTGTCACCTCTCATCTCTGTGAGCCACATATTTAAGAATTATCACTAAAATACACATTCATCTCACAATCTTCACAAACTTTAAATTACATCAACAAAAAATATTTCCCACACCAAAATCCAAACATCATCATCACAACACTGGCAACAGTGGACAATTTACAAAAAATCCACCCCTCTTCCTTTCACCACAATTACAGCAGCTGAAATTCCCCATGATTACCCCACTCTTCACACTCTGGCTGTGTTCAGTCCATGTTTTGCCTGTTTCCTCTCCCAATTACATCCTTGTATCAGCCATGAACTTTTTATTATATTTCTCTCCTCTATCCTGCTGAGGAGGAGAGTGATAAAGCAGCTTGGTTGGCATCTGGCATCTAGCCAGGGTCAACCCACCACAGTAACTGAGACATTTGGTACGTAACAAGGTGTGTTAGGCATTTCATAAACATTGCTAAATTTGGTGTATACATGCTATATATATAGTATATTCACAATATTACAAGATGTGGCCAATAGCTCCACCCAGCTTCTACATTCAAGTGCCCTGAAGGTGTACACAATCTCAAAGGTAGAATGCAAAATTGCTATTCTGATATGTTCTGTACTACCCTAGTCTAGTTTTTATGCAGTCAGTTCTATTTTGGTTCATAAAGTGAAATCATGTAGAAATTAAATGAGAAATTATAGCAAAAAGTCAAAGGTATCAGAGGACAGCAGTAGTGTTATAAGCCATTATGCCCATGACCCAGCAAGCCATAATTTTATTCAAGCACAAAAAAATCAATTCATAGCAGTCTTATGAGTCATTGCTTTTAATTATTTAACCAGTCAACTTCCTTTATAACTTATTTTTGAAACTTCTTTCCTATTACTGCAAATTCTTTTATCAGTATGGGCGCATCTGCTTTCATAAGTGATCAAAAAGCAAGAAATCAACTTTAAAAGCAGATACGTGCCTCAAACTTTGCACTTACTTTTAAAGAATCGTTTTAATGTGCAGAGTGCATCAGCAAAGCAGATGTTATTTTTCCTAATATTAGAGCTCTTACATCTGAGAAATCAAAAAAGCTAAAGTTTACACAGCATTTAGACTGAAGAATCAAGTACAATTCAAAAGAATGTATGAGGCAGTATGGCATTGCCTCGGTCCTACAGGACACAATCCCACAACATAAGTGGAGTGTGGAAAATCCCCTTGTAGGTTTTCAAGATGCATCTGGACAAACCCATGACTGACCTCACCTTGTGCTGGCAGTAGCCTTGCTGCAAATCTGAAATTGGATGACACCACCAGTGGTCACTTCTAACCATACAACATCTGTGATTTAATTAAATATGCCTGAGCACTGTAAGCTGCTACTGACATTTGCTGACATTTCCTATCCAGGAAAAGAAAAATGAGCAACAGCAATGACTATAAGGAGTCCAAGGGTAGAAATGGGACATCCTGTGCTTCAAACACCTCTCAGCTTTTGTAATTGTCTCACTATGGCTCGGACTTCCTGTCTTAAAAATCAAAGATGAAAATGTCTGAAATTAGTGTTTAACTTAACCTAATTACCAAATCCAACAGGAACAAAGTAAATTTTCCCTGAAGAAAAGAGCTACCTATAGCCCATTGCCCATGTTTAGTTAAAAGAAAGGAAAAGATGTGTTTTGGTGATTCAGAATAGCAAATTAGTTTTTAATTTCTTGTGTTCCAGCCTACCATTTCATGATAAAAACCATGACATATAATACAGCATACTATTGCATGATAAAAACCATGACATATAATATAGCATACCTTGGACTGCATTTTCAATAGGATCTTATGAACAAAACTTAAGAGTTTTGTAACAGGTATGAATTAAGTTCAGCCCAGCAAGAACACAAAATCCTTTTGGAAAACTTGAAAACATATAATATATACCCCAGGGTGATATTCATACAAATAAAATGATGTTTAAAAATATGTTCAATCTTTCTGTTCTAATGGAGACATGTACTTATTTACCTTAGCTGTTGTTGTAAGGCAGGCTGCAGCCATTCAGGAATGCTTAATAAAACCAGCAAAGCTTAACTGCTGACAGCATTGTCACTTTTAGAACAATCTTTATAAAAAGGCATGCCTGATAGTACTTTCAGTATTCGATCTACCCAATGAAATGCAAATGTGCTGGTTTCTGGTCTCCTCTGCCTGTCAGCCATGACCTTTAAAAGTGAAATTTAAATCAATGTTTTTCAGTAAAATTATCAATATTATCCTAAAGGATCGAGAACTGTTACTTGTCCTAATTTATAGAAATGTATCTTGTCACACACAAACATTACAAGAGCTGATGCAGAAAAGAATAAAGGTTTAACATGGGATCCAAAGCCTACAGAAGTAAACAGAAATATCTAGAAGAAGTAGGCATTACTTATGCCTAATTCACTGTCTCCGTTTAAGGCTCAGGGCAACCTCCACGGAGCAGAATTAGTTTCACCCCTCTTCCCCCTCCCCTCTTGAACTCCCAGGGGAGGAAGAAAGGCCTCACACAAAGTTGGAAAATTAAGATCACAACTTTTAACAGGGAGTAACAAAAGGCATATCAGAGGAAGGGAAATAAACAGAAGTAACAAGGGAAGGTATATATACAAATATATACAACACCGATCCTCGGATGCCACTGGATTTCTCCCAAGCCACGTGGAGTTGTAGCAGCCACAGAGCCGTCCAGAGCCAGCAGCAATCCCAGTGAGGAGGGGGTGAGCGGAACTTCCTGTGTCCTTTTATAGAATGTGGCAGGAAGGGGAGTGGAATAGCCACTCCACGTGTCCCTCCCCTTCCCCAAACCTTAAACTACAACATTCACATAAAACTGACCTTTTATTTTCTGGCAAATTTTATATCTGTAAACATAGGCCACACATTTTAGCTAGTCACAGATACAGCTACTTATAGCCACTAGGTACTGATGATAATTACACCTGCAAATAATTCTAGAGTGACTTTCCATAAGCACCTTCAAAAGGTAATCTGTATATGACTTAATAAAGGACAAACAGAAAAATTTTAAGACATGATCAGATCTGGACAGCTGAGCTTCTTTTTCCTCATTTTATCCATTGACGTCTCTGTCCAGTGAATTTGTCAAGGAGTAGGTATTAGAAGCTTACTTGATAATCTTCAAGTTTATCTGTAAAGCTACCACATTTTCCTACACACCTGTTGTGCTGGTTCAGCCATCATCATTTTATGCTGCCATCAATTGCCTGATCACACAGGCCAACGCTGAACTCAGCAACATCTCCTTGGAAGTCTTCTTTCAAACAATCCTACCACAGGTTCCTGTGGGCCCAGCTCCTCCTCGGCTGCCCACTGTGGTGCCAGCATTGCCTGCTGGACACAACGGACAGAGATGGCTCCCTCAGTGGCCCTTCACATGAAAGGACACCACCAAGAGGGCTCAGCAAGATGCAACCAGCCCCAACAGGAGCCACACCCAACAGGAAACTCCTCCAATTGATTGGCTTCTGGTTGATACAGTCCTGGCCTCTCCCAGCACCCCAGCCACAACCACCTGGGTGAGGGCAGAGCCACAGAGACACAGGTGGGCCAGGTTCTGCCTCTGGAACCTGAAGCCAATAGAGGAAACAAAACATTCTGCTGGGTTATGACTCATCCACAGGTCAACTCCAACTCAGAACCCACAGTTCAGGCCCCAGCACTTCAGTACCTCACCATCAGAACAGTGTCTGTACTAAGCCTGTGTTTTGCATATAATTTTACCTTATCTTAGATCTGAAAGTGATGATATAAGCACAAGTATAATTCTATATTTTCCACAATTTGAATATATTCTGCTTTAAAGGATCACATCTTGGACATTTTATTAACATTACTTCTGAATCAATATATTCATCTAAATAGCCTATCTTCCTATTTATTGTATTTTGCAAAATGTGAAGTATTTTTAAGGGTAGAAGGGATATGATTACTGTCTATAAATACATCATCAGAAGCACACACTCCGGAAGGAAAGAAACTATTTAAGCTAAAGGACATTTTTTGGCACAGGAGCAAATGTTTCTCTGTTAATGAATAAATGTATGCTTGAATGTAGAGGTTTAATTCTCCTTGAAGAGAGAGTTCCGGAATAGCTTTTTAAGTGACACGGGAGAAAACACATAATTAGTGTTAAAAATGGAGTTGCTATCAGAGTATAAAAGAGATCAGGTAGTGTGGCTGTCTGCAACAGCAGGAAACTGATCTCAGTGAGCCAAGTGGTCCCCTCCTTATTCCTACTCATTTTGACAATAAAATTAGGCAAGAAAACTTTAGCTACTGAAGTACTAGCACATGAAAAATTGGAAAGCCCTCCATAATGGGTGACATTTATATTACTTTTGAACCCAGTAAAAACTTCTTTATTACGCAGAATTTCATCTCATAGTAAAAATATTATCTTCTGGCATTTTCCATCCCAACTGACATTAAGAGACACCTGTAGAACCAAGATGGGAATTATTTTTCCTTAGTGTAAATCCATTTAGATTAAATGTGTATTAAAACCACACACATACATCACTAAAGACAAGCATTTGAGAGGAGGAAAAAGTATTTATCTGATTTAAACATTTTGTGCTAAACACCTTCCTTAAATGCAAAAAGAATTGTCTCGAGTTACCAGGTAGTGTTGGGTCATAGACATAACACTACAAACTGCCTGGGGAACAACCTCGGATGGAACTTCAAATTAAATTTTCTTCTGAGTCTTGTGTTTCAACAGCATACTAATTTCATTTGATTGATTTGACTAATTTAATTTTGTGTGTGCTTTTCTCTCCTGTGAGAATCTGGTATGATCTTTATCCAGGAACTTCAAGGGGAAAAATGTAGTCGATGTTTTGTATCTTACTCTGCTTACATAGGACCTTTTCCTTTCAGTTGCATACATCACCACCAGTTGCTTTAACTACTGAAGATTCTCTGTTTTTTATATTGTGCCATTTGACATGAGAAACCCTTTAAGATGCTCTACACAAGGTTTACTCATTGCTTATGTGGTCCAACCTTTTGGAAGCATGTATTAAAAGGAGGCTGCAGTATGATCAAGATAGAAATGCCTCCACAATACTGTTTTTTACATCTGCAGTTTCTTCACACAGGATGCTGACATTTGATAGTGCTGTGCTCACTCCTGAATACTGTAATCTTGCAAGTCATTCTGTTCATTCACTGCACCAATGCTCCCATGGAAACCTTTCTATGCTAACAGATTTTTTACTGTTGGGTGTAATAAACAAATCAAAGAGAAGTTGTACATTTGATCTTTGATCAGGTATTTTAAGTCGATATAAGCCTTCAAGCAGAGGAGTTAATTCAACACTTGTGAAAAGTCAATCAGATAGGACTCCATTAGCAGAAGTCAGGGTAAGAAGCACTACATGATTTCTAAGATGCTTTGGCTTTCATTCTCTTTGCCACAAACAGAATGCCAGTGATAGGAAGAAAAAACTAGGTGATCACAAGAGAAGATGAATCAGAAAGAGGAGTCTTGAGAGAGCATCTAAGAGGCTTCTTGAAAGTCAATGGTTATGGGAAATTGTTGGCTTGATTGTCCAATATTTCATCTTAAAACTAAGATATATTTTGCGCATGGACTTTGCAATACTGATGCATTCATAATACATTGTTTATTATGCTAAAGAACACACTGGATCTACTTAAATCTCTGATTGCTTCCACCTATTGTCCTCCACTGGAGCAATTAACTAGCTGCTTCATTTGCAAATGCTTATAGTTGTTTTCACACTGTGCTTAAGGAAGTAATATTTTGTAGGCAGGATTTGATGTCACTAGCAAGTCTCCTTATTTAATCTTTTCTTGATTTGTTTTTCAACTAAATTAGCTGAAACTTATTTGGCATATTCACGTGTAAGGACATGAGGGTGTCATGAAACTTTTTTCTGTGTGAGTCCAAAAACTACTAGCAGCTGTACCACTGCTAATTTTACAAGACATAGAGCTTAATACCAAATGCAGTATCTGTAGATCATTAATCTGATGGGGAAAGTATATATTCCTTGATCATCTGAGAATATTGGAGAAGCAGCCTTTTATTGTTATGCAGCACTTCTGAAAGAGTGAAAAGAGAATAGCATAACAAATTTATCATTTTTATATCCCGCTTCCTGGTGCTTTGAATAACTGGTCCTAAGATCTGGATTTCAGTTCATAAGGGAACACGGCCACTATTATTCCAGATAGATTATGGAATTAATGTCTTTACTCACAGTTTCTCTGGATTGTGTTTCTTCTACAAGAAGACACAAGCAGCTTCTTTCCTCGGGCTGCTATGCAGAAGGCATGTCTATTGGAGCAGCAGTTCCTGGGAGTAGCTGTTCTTGGGAGACAGGTGTTTCCAGACCAATGAGACAAAGGAGGAGACAGTGTAGGAAAGACCTGGCCACTGGGGAGCCTTCTACAGAACCAAGGGCCTCCAGGCTGTGAAGGAGAGATGAGCATATATATCACTGCAAGGTGGCAGAAGACAGGTGGGGTTGGGATTTGAACCATCCAATATAGTCTCTGAAATGATCTGAGAGAAAAAGCCCTTTTATTTTATAGGTTCTTTCAGAGATGTTCACTTTAGGGAAAAGGACAGCCTGGGCAGCCCAGCCCAAGCATTCAACATGACCTAAGGTCCCACCACAGTGCCTACAAAGAAATACAACCTCTACAACTGTAGCTTTCTCTGCCCCATAAGAAAGTGTTCATGTGATAAGCCTAAACTAACAGGTTCCCACAAAGGCAAATAACATTGCTGCTTACATCTGTACCCATCTTTCCTTATTCAAAGAACTTGAACTACCTTCCCAAATGCATGTGGTAGCTCAGCTCTGTACAGGCAAGCATTATTAGCACCCACAACTTCCTTGTTCAGTGTATATAGCATATCTATTTTCAAAGTAAATAAATGAAGCCACAAGTCAATGACCATTTTTATACCAGCACAGAGTTAATTCATCTGAAGAAGCAACATGTCAGCCAGGCAGGCTATGAAGCAATAGCACAGCAGGCAACTTGAATGCTTGTCTCAATTGTGTTGTCTAGGTGAAAGGAAAGTGCCATTTTTGTCTCCTGCAGGTGCACTGTTCAGCCATCATTTCACTTACTGTGGTTAATTTACTGAGAAAAGTGTGCTATTTGATGGTGCTGTCAAAAGTAGCCCTTGCTGGGGGGTTTTTTGAGTGCTCAGGGACCAGGACTGGTTCCCTGATGGCCAAGTAATGTTACTGTGTTTCATCAAATGGGGCTGGCTTTGCCCCTTTTCTCCTGCTCTGAAATCCTTGCCCTTTTAGATATCGAAAAGAAGAAAAGGACTAAGAGGAAAAGGAAAAATCCACTCAAAATTTAATAAGTGGTATTTATATTTGTCTCACACGTGGCCAAGAACCAGTCGTACTCAGAGCACATTTCATGTCTGGTGAGAAACTGTTCATTTGCATCTACTCCATTTAGATCATCCTTCATATCAACAGTGTGTCACTCTTGTGATTGGACTGCCAGGTTTTAACATATCAGTATTAACATGATGGGTGTGGGGACAGGGGAAGAGGGTGCTTTATCATATGGTCCCATTTTTATTTGTTTATGATTTCAATATTCATGATGAGCTGGCAAGTTTATGAGTTCAGTTTTGGGGATGAAAAATATGAAAAGGGTTTGTGGGAATATAGATCCTGAAAAGATTTTACTTTCAAATTTTGCAGACACAACTTATATTCATCAACGCCCCCATATAAATGATCAACCTTTAAAGCCCACAGGGATGGTTTCAAGCTTCACTCTATTGTAACAACATGTCAGCCAGAGAGTTGTTAGTGAATAGATAAAAGTGATGCAGTTAGTTAGATTTGAAGGTCTCAGGGCTGAAAGGTATGAAATAAAAATCGTAAATGTTGCAGCTGGAGTTATCGAGACTAGAATTTGCCGTCATTCAGAAGTACAAGGTGAAAATGGAGAATGTGATAGCATGATAAATGGAATTGATCATATCTGTGACAGTCTTTTGATCTTCAAAAGCCTAGAGGGCTTGAATTTTGCTGATAAAGTTTGCTATAATTACTTCATGTCATTCAAACTATGTGGCACAAGACCAGAAAAGGCTGCAGGTGATATTGTTATGGAAAACTGGGGCTTGTGAGCCTTCTGATCACCTCTGCATCCAAGATGACAGGGAAAAACAAGCTGCAACTGATGGGATCTGCACTGACAAGTAGGTTTTTATTGTTTCTCACAACCCCAGGATTTCTTGGGCTTTCAAGCAGCTTTTCGAAACAAGGCTCATGTGTCTTTCAGATATTACCTTTCAGAGAGGTTTAACTTCTCCAGTTCAGTAAGGAAAATACTAATTCTTCAGTATTAAGTAAATTCTTCTGCAAGTTTTCAAGGTCTATATTGATATGCTACAGTGATTTGAACTCTATCCTCTAATCTTTATTTGTTGCAGTATGACTTTAAACCAGTGCCTAAAGTAAGCAGGAGCGCATGAAATAGTCCCCTCTCCATGAAAAGTTAAAGTAGGGATTTCTATATGTGACATCTGTGATCCCCAGGCATGCTCAACAGCCTTCTAAATCTGCTCTGCTTCACTGCCTGTTAGTACAGGGCAGACAAATATCACTGGCCACAGAGAGGACTGAGGGAAGACAGGCTGATCTGAGTAACCTAGGAGGGGCTGCTGGTGGCATCAAGACTCCAGCTCACGCAACATCATCTGGACACTTTGAGGACAAAGAAGGGGTTGTCTGAACTGTGCTGGGAGGCCAGCAGTTCCCACATTCCCAAGGGTTGTCTCCTGCCAGAGAGGAAGAAGTATCTTGCATGTACAAAACTCTCACCAAAAAAAGGAGGGAGATATGGAAGAGGGAAGGGGATCTGTAACCACACCCCATAGGGTTAAGAGGACCTGGGGTAATTGCAAATACAAGATGATATATCATCTCAAGGGTAGACTAAGCTAGCTAAAGAAAATTATTTCCAACTTATGATGGGGAATCCAAGTCAGAATGAGTGAAGGTGCACGATTGCTGTATGCTGGCAGCAAAGATTAAGTTTCCAGACACACTGAATTCTAACAGAAGGTAAGGAAAAAGGATTAAAAAATAATCCCTTATCTAAATTGCATTCTGCATACTCTTGATCCATTTATTTCTAATGGGAATTTTGAGAGAGAAATTTTCAAAATGCAGAGCTGCTGTGAGTTAGAAACCTACCAGAAGTACTATCTGGAGGAGTTTTATCATCGCTGTACAGCAAAAAAAAATGAACTTACACTCCTCCAGTAAATGATAAAACATCTTCTCTGTGACTAATAAAGAGGGGGAGGAAAGAGCAAACACAGCAGCACTGCTATTGTTTATTCCCAACAGCAGCAGTAGCCAGTTCTTTTGGATGCAAACAAGAACAGTGATCCTTAAAGAGCTGATCAAACAAACCCTTACTACCTAGGGATCCTCTGAAAAACACAGATTCTGGAAATAGCAATTCACAGGGAAAAAAATAATTTTTATTCCTGCATTCATCTTAAAATAGGCTGTAATAAGTTTGACAGACTTTGCTGCCATGATGGTCACTTCTTTCAATAGAAGTATAGTAGTTCTGTTGGAAAAATTGGTGTGTGGAATAACTGTCCACACCTATTAAAGGAATCTGTTCTTCTAACTAATTAGAACTCCCTAAAGTAGAAAACAGCATACATGCAGAAGTTGTCTATGTACCTTCATTAATCATAGGAGAAGACTGCAGAGGACTTCCTTGGATAATTCATGGGGTAGCATTAAAAGATGTGTAGAAGTTCAAGGCCAGCCAGGTTTGTGATAACTGGAAGTTGTTTCATGACAGTCACCATAGCACTTGGCCTACAAGGTATCTCTGAGATTATGAACGTGTGACTCAGTGCATGTCATATCTCGAACAAGTGCCATTTCCTTCTGAAAATACCAGTTTTCACAGGGATAGTGGCTAAAAGGGATTTTCTTTTAAGAGAAAAGTAAATTCATGTTGAAAGATTATTGAAAGACATTATGTTCCAAGCAGGATGTGTGAAAAACTAAAAAAGTGGGTTTCTTCAAAAAATAAATTTTCAAAATTAACATAAATTTCAAATTAAATTTGACACATTATTAACTCAAAATATATCTGCAAAAGCCATTTAATATGAGGGTTTATCTCTGAACTAGAGCACCAAAAAAAGGGGAAAATAATTTCTTGGTTTTAGTCAACCTAAAACATGAAGGCACACCATATTTATTAGTCTGAATACTGTTACAATGTGTTGCACCAGTGATCACTGATGTAAGAAAGATTCATCTCTACTGAATTTATAAGATGGATGCAGTGGTAAGATCCCTTCTACCAACACCAAGATTAGAACTGGAATTAGCTCTCAATTACTTTCTCAAAACTAGCTAAAAAACCCCCCCCAAAAAAACAGATGCTGTTCAAAATTATTTCAAAATAGTTCAGAACTAAGATACAGTACAAAAGTTCTCTATATAACCTAAAATTAAATTATTAACTCCTCATTTTCAGGCATTGCAATATCTACTGTAATGTTACCTAGCACCATGTCTCTCTCACCAGTGTCACAATCACCTCTAAAACACAGCTATGTAACACTAAACAGACCAGAGGAGTACACCGTATACTCAAGTTTGGATGGATGGCATCGAAAAGTGTTTCATTTAATCTGAAGGCTATGCAGTTTGTAGGAAGTCCTTGGTTTGTTTGACTTGTCCAGTTTAACTGCCAAAAGCACCTTCTCTGCAATTGTTGGGCATATTGCTTGTTTATCTATACATGCATAAACACATACATTACACAAATAATATATTAAATACATATATATAGGGTGGGGTTTTTTTCATTTGAATATGAGTTTTCCTGTGACACAGAAACATATGGCAAATAGATAAATGCTTATTTGGGGATTTTTTTAACAGATGACATGTTTATCAGGTATGTTTTCTTCTACTCCTAAAACAAGCTTTTGCTGCAATTCATCTGTAAGCATTTCAGATCAGAGGTACATTGTAACATTGTGCTCTAGAACTTGTAATATCACCAGGAGCCAACAGAGGACACTGATACAGAAAATACATTTTTTAGCAATAGTTCCTTTTAATAGATTTCATGCATCAATATAAAAGTAAGTTTCTAGCTGACAGTCTTACTGACAATTATTTTTTAAGATGTTACCTAATAATTATCTAGCCATAAACAAATGTTTTAAAACATCAAACATTATAAGAAAAAAAAAATGATCACTTCATTTTTCTGTTCCTAGTGCCTTGGGATAGGGCAGTGAAGGGCTTGACCAAACTTCAATGAGCTGCACTAAGCTATGGCAGCTGTTTGTTTCACAGATTTTTCATTCAACTTCTAAGTCAGCATAAGTCCATTCAAACATAAAAATGAAGATATAAACCTTTTCCTTTCACTGAGGAGAAACAAACAGCTCTTGAGACAATGATGAGACAGAACAAGCTGAGGCAAGGCAGGAGGACCGCTTAGGAAGGAAGAACTGTGGGGTAAAACATAACCGAGTGAATGAACTGTGCACAAGAGGAGCAAAAGCTGGAATAACAACCTGAACTGTTGGCTGAAAGCCCCAAGTTTCTGTCTGATTCCAAATATCTGAATCTTATGAGAGTCCCCAGCACAGAATCCCAGCCAACACAACCATTGCTTGTTTGGACTTGACCACAAATTCCCATCTGCTTTATAAAGCTGCTCTCATTTGATCTTTAGCCACATATGTCTCTGCAGTTTACTACAAATAGAAGACTTTCTATCTTGCAGATGCCAATGAACATTGCCTGCCAGGGAAAATTGGGAATTGTACAGACATGAACACGTTCAGAAATTCAGCACATAATGCAAAAGCCATTTTCAGTTTGACATTAATCCTAACGATAACTGAGTAAGAACAATAGAATGTTTACAGTAACATCACATAAGTATGTCAGTGATTGGATAATGGAACAGCGTGAGTTAGAATACCAGAGATCTATAACAAGCCTGAGAGATTGCAGAATCCACTCCTCACAACTGATCAGGCAGCCAGGACTGGAAAATTAGAATGTGCCTTGTAATAATTCAGTAGACTGAAATGCACAAAATCAGCAAGAATTTTAAATTGGTTGACTTTTCCTTAATTGGTCATTTATTTAATTTTTTTGCTTTTTATATATGTCCTATTATATACTATGTGAATACAATCTATTTTTACTTGGGTTATTTGTAGGATAGATAAGTGAAATAGTTGTATGGTAATGCTCTTGCCATCTATCAAAGTATCCCAAACCAACTACAGTTTTGAGGTGATCTCAGTAATGAGTGCATGGTGAATTTCTGTAAGAATGG
>VYZX01009152.1:0-12103 GCA_013401335.1 Brachypteracias leptosomus | reverse complement strand
AAAAAAAAAAAAAAAGGAAAACAATTTTATCTTGTATCTAAGAATGTAGAATACTTAACTTTCTAAACAGAGAAAGTAAAAGGTGATAAAACCCACTAAAAGATAAAAATGGACAAACAAAACATTTTAAAAGCTCATAAACCACTTTCCCCCTGTCTATTGTAGTCTTGCTGTCAGTTTAATCAAGAACTTTCTGGACTTCATGAAACTCTGTACAATTCTCTTTAGCCTTTGGGTTTTCACTGTTGCCTCTCAGGTGTGGGGTTTGTCTGTTCCCTGTCCCTCCCAGTAGTGTCTTCCTATGAACTGCAGGCTCCAGTTCTTTGCCTCTGCCCTCAAATCTGTGGGCTCCAAGACCTTTCCAGGAACAGTCTCAGCTACTCCCAAGAGAAAGGACAATCTGCCCTGGAAGATCTGGCCCACTTATTTGCATTTTGAGGAACACATCACACAAACTGAAAATAAACCAAATGAATGGATGGTCTCCATTGTATCCTGCAATCCCTTGGATACAGTTTGCATTGTGGTCCAATATAAACAATCCCCATTGTTCACTATTCTTCATGTGCACAAAGAGCTCTTTAAAAAAAAAATAAAAAATTGCTATGCCTTCTGCCTTATAGCAAAACCATATAGGAAAATTTTTTAGTGCTTAGAATGTAATAATTCTTTATTGAGATGAATTATTTGTCTGACATTACCATTTTTCCCCTACCGTCCACAGCTGATCACCTATACAATAAACCAGTTGAGTTGTATTGCCTTGTTTTCATCATATGCATTTGATAACTTTTTTGTATTTTTGACTTCAAATATTACTTTTTGAAAAGACAGCACACTCCTGAAAACAAAGAAAACATATATTTTGTATATTAAAGTATTCCATTCATGAGTCAAATATGCTGTGAAAACACTGCTAGTCCTCCTGGACAGTATTGCTATACGTGGCCTTTGAGAGACCTGAAAGAAAGAAAATTTAGTAGGACCTAGAGACAGAGCAGAGTGAAGGAAGTCAGTCATTTTGACAGCAGCACATTACTGTCTAGAGATTTGTTTTCATTAAACACTAGAACAGCTGTAGAAACTTTGCACAATATTATCTTTAGGCACAGAATTTTTTGGAACTGGAGATGAAGTTGGCCAGAAAGTAGGAAAGAAGAGTCCACTCATGCAGCTGTGAAACTGTCTCAGATGCTTTTCCCCTCCCCACAACTTTTACTAAAATAATGTCAACTTTAAAAAGGTCCATTTCATTAAAATTAATTTTGACAGACTCTTAATAATAGCACTAACAAGCACACTGAAGTGCACCAATTTCAATGAAAGACTCTCCAATTTAAGTACATCCAAGTTATTTGAAGGAATTTTGAGTAAACAGTCTCATTGACACAGCACACAGCCTCTCTCAGCAGAGCCATCACCCTCAGCTTGACAACAACCATTCTAGGATTAGGAAAGAATCACTGACGGCTGCACCTTGAGTGGGATTTCTGCTCTCCAAGCTGCCTTGGTTTTCACTGCTGCCTCTAATCTTTCCCACTGCAGGCCTCCGTCAAGCGTCACGTACAGTAGGATTCATGGGTGATGGGAAGACATTTGAGATGTGTTGAGGGATTGCAGACGGGAGCAGTTCTGAGTACAGGATCCATCATAGACAGTAATCTGGGGGGACTTGAAACAGCAGACAGGGTTGTCCAAGCTCAAGGCAGACAAGAAGGATGGATGGGGTTGGAAAAAGAGGACTCATATGAAAGCAGCTTATCAGGAAGAAGCAGGAGGATTGTAACAACACAGAAAACAGTAATAAAAAAAAAAAATGAAGAAACATGGAGATAAGCACAGAATAAAGCTGGAATGAACTCCTCTGAGAGTGCAAAACAGTGATAGAAAGGAAAATAGACATTTCAGATAGGCATAGAAAGTTCACATCAAAGTGTAAAACCTAGTAACATGTAGTTTGGTTTAAACTATTTCTATAACTTCCCTGCAAACTTATGTCTCAGTCCCAAAGACCATGTGGCTGTTGAAAAAAGAGACTGTGCAGCATGATTCCACATGTTGGTTCAGTAGGTGCTCTTTTTAATGCTGGGGTTTTTTCAGCTCCTGCCAATGCAAGCATCTGCTTCCAGAGTTCAAGCTGCCACCTTAAATTGTGGTGTTTTATCAGTCCTTGCTCAGTCTCCTTCCTGTCTCCTGCTGCAGATGCCAGAAACCCAGTGAAGATTTCTTCTCTACAGGTCCTCAGTTACATGGAATTGGAGCAACTCCAATGCTATCCATGTATGATTTAACAAAGTGCTGCACTCCATATGCATCAACCTCTCTTTTGCTCTCCTTCTACCATCTCCTTTAGTGGCCAAAAAAAGTCTCTCAAAAAATGAAAACAACTTTAAAATATTGAATCTTGTGTGAGTTAAATGTTTTTTCTAGACCATGAACTCTCTCAAGAAAAAAGTTTGTGACAGCTTTCCTAATGATCTTCAACTACAACAGCCTGAAGTCTTGAATATTATACCATTAAGAGTTGCAAGTTTTAAACCAGATTTGTAAGTGCTTCACTCTTCATTCTACCACTACTTTGTGTGCAGAATCTCCTTCAGAAACCACCAGGGCTCAAGTCCTGTCTTGTCAACGATTGCAGTTGCACTAAGCACTGCCAAATTTTGAAAATTCTTTGTCACTTTCCAATAGTCCAAGCCAGACAAGTGGTTGTCAGCTTTCCACGTGGTCTGTCAGGGTGGAATATTAAAGTAACCTGAGTGTTTGTTTCTGGTTCGCTCTTGTCAGAATTGATTAGTGTGTGAAACTTCTCAATTCTCAGTATGTATATTTAATACATTTCTCCAGTGAAGTGCTTTGAATGATCTGTTAAGCAAACAGCTGAAGGGATTTCTTTAGATTCAGGGAGAACAGCATGAATTCTAACTTTCTGGAGAAATTCAGCTAAACCCAGTGATCACTGCAAAGTGAATATGCAAAGAACACAGGGATCTTACTTTATTTCAGATTCTAACTGTTTGCCTTCAGGGCTAAAGAAAGGATATTCCACCCAAGTGTGGGATAGTATAAATGTCCAACCTTTTACTTGACTTTCTGGAATTTAGCTCTTGATAGCTGCTGGATACAGAGGGTGTGATCAGCTAAATTGTTTAAAAGTAACTTGAAGGTGAAATGCTTTGTTTTCTTATTTCCTATTTAAATTTGGAGAGCTTTCCCCAGGAAGTCAGAAATTACGTTTTTTGGTTTATTCATGTTCACTAAGGAAAAAATATGTGGAATATGATTCAGTTTCATTCTGAAGCTTCAGATGAAATTAGTATAAGTAGATAGATCCCTTCCTTTCTGGAGGAATTCTATGTACTTCTTAATAAGCCTGATAATTCTTGCAAAGTGATTTCTGACATTGGACATCATTTTAATGAAATGCATGTAAACTTTGTAAGCACTCTTTCCAAATTGGTGCAGCAGCCTTCCACACATTCCATTCACTTACAGCATTGACCTTGTCCAGGGGACAGCACATCATCCTTGACAAAGGGTTCAGACACAAATCTATTTCACCAATATTTATTGAGACTGATGAAGAAATATTTTTTTCATTGTCTTTCTGATTCTTAGAATCATTCTCTGGATACATGCTAGGAAATTATAAACGGCTAGTATGTATGATTCCACAACACATCAATGCCATGTCTCCAGGATACATCACAGCAGGCCTATCTATTATTTTCCATTGGACATATGAAAAAGAGGGATGATTTGTTGCTTCTAACACTATTCTTTGTGTTACTGTGGACCCAAAGGAGCCCACAGACCACTGTTCTAGACGTCATGCAAATGTAGCAAGAATTACAGCATTTTCTGAAAAGGTTATCATGCAATAGCAAGGTAAATACAAAGTGGAGGAATTATCATTATCATGTTTATACAGCTTGGATTCTGAACCTACACAATTCTCCAGAGGCTATATAAGAAGTGAGTGGCAGAACCACAAATTAAAAAAAATTTTCTGAGTCCTGTACAAAAGCCTTATTCACAAGGCCATTCTTTCATGTTTTCTCTGTAATCATCAACAGTTGATGTCTTGTAAGTGCTGAAGGAGCACGCAATTTGCAAGTCACAATTTTCCTGACTGCCAGAACAGATAACGCCTGCAAAAGGTCAGCCAAAAAAATAAGTAAGTAAAGCATGTGATGACAGAAATAATCACTGGAGATAGAGAACTCTGGCACCAGACAGAAAATACTACCAGTAAATCAGCTCATTAATACAAATACACATGTTGTACATTGATAAAGTCTCTGTGCATAGCGATAAGCTTATTCCAAACAATAAATTATTCAAACAATTATTAATTTAGATGGAATGAAGAAGGCAACTGGATGTAAAATTAAATGTGAGGGATTTTATGTTTTTAAATAGCAACTTCTCAGGCTGGGAAAATCTCTTACAAAAGAACCAGGTAAACTAGACTGTCTCCAACAACCATGAAAAAAGTGGCATACACGTGAAGTTAGTTTTACGGATTTCATTTATACACTAATTAAACAATACTTTGGCCTATTCTGCAGCAGCTTCTACTTTTTTACTGATATCTCCATCTTACTATTTTTTTCAGGTTTCTTTCACTCCATCACCTCTGTGCTAGATGTGAAAAAGTAGCACAGAAGAGCCAATGCCCATGAAGTGAAGCATAACCAGCTTCAGTAAGATTCTCCAGGAAAATGAGAGACCAGGCTAAGAGAAAATTGCAAAAGTGCGGCATAAGGAGGAGTACAAAAATGTAAAACTGAGGGCGGTTGAGTTCAGTTACTATTACGCAGTGATTTTATCTATCAGACTCTGAGGAGAGGGACTAACAGTATTCAGTGCTGGTGACCTCATCTCTGGAGCATTCTGTAAGAAGGATTTTCCAACATCATAGCAACCATGTGCGCAGTGGACTTGCCAGCCCAACAAAGAGACAAGAAGTCAGTCAAGGCAGGTGCAAGCTGAGATTTACCTGTTTTGTCACAGGCAGCAACACACAGGCTGGCACCCAGGACTTTGGAGCTCTCGTGGATGAGGTAGTGAGAGCAGCAACAATGGGAGTCAAAAGCAAAATGCATTATTTCCCCCAGGTAGATCCTACAGGAGCTTTGAGTTTCTGTAGAAACAATTAGTGGAGGTTCTCTTTTTTAGTGATACTGGGAAGCAGGAGAACATTTCATGCTCTTCTGCTTTCACGCTCTAGCTTCCTAGATTTCAAACTTGCCAGATTTCAAATGGTTCAGATCTCAGTTTCTCATTTTACTCTTTCATATGAGGGCAAGAGATGCTAAAGCAAGCACTGCATTGAATCTTCTCAGGATTTTCATTTAGTCCTATCTTTGGCCACATACAACTAAAGAGAGGCTAAAATGAGGAAGAAAATACACAGGAATGAAAAAGTCTCTGATGTTTTCTGCAACAGGACACTCAATCCACAAGATAGCAAGAGAGAGAAAGGCCATTTAAAGCATTACAGAATGCTGGGTAACTAATGAGAGGTTACTTTGGGTATACAGTGCTGATGACCTCCTTTTTGTAATGCATTTGGCTAAGATTGCTGTTTCTGAAAAAACTCAGTGTGGTGGGATTTCAACACATGATGTCTCTCATTCTCAGAGACAGGCTCAGACAGTAACCATAGAATTCTGATCAGCTGATTATGGGAGATACTAGCAAGATAAATAGCATCTTTCCAGTAAATTAAGAACATATAAGGCATAGTTTTGCACAAATAAGTCAGTAACAGCCTGAGACAGAGAGGTCTGCTGTCACTTTTCCATACACTCATCCTCTTGTGATGTTTCTGATGCCTATTCTATCTGTTATGTGTACTTTTGCTTCATATGTTTTTCTTCTTGTGCTCCGCTTGTGCCCTTCTAATGCTTCTGAAGCAATTCAGCTAACATTTTAGCACTTAGAAGATGCATAATCAAATGCAGAACTATGTGTTCTTTCTTGCTGTCCTGAGACCTGACTATAAGATGAATTAATTCAAAAAGAAATCCATAATGACTTGGGGGAAAGCTAGAAAGATTAACAGACTCAATAGTGTACTATAAGGGGAATTGAGCCCAAAATGCTGGCATTTCACAGCTCAGATGCAACTCCCAAATACTGATACTATGGGGACTTGTTGGAGGTCCCAGAGGGGATCCTTTCTTTCCTTCTGGCTCCTTTTGTACCCTGTATCCAGGAGCAGTGCTTGCACAATTGTATTCACCAGCTGCTCCCCACTGTCACCATAACAGTGGCAATTTTTTCCCTGACTTAACAGTGAGTTGTTAACCAAGTCCATAGGCACCCAGAGAGGGAGAGAAAATAAGTCTGAGGGATCATGAGGATTTCTCTTTCCAGAAAAGCAATGGTGTAATCTAATTTTTGCATGCTTATCATGCAGAAAAGCCAGACTACAAACCTTGTACCACCAGAAGATATCAAGTCAGGTTTTTCTAGCACATAATGAAAAGATCTTTAATTTTGCTTCATTCTTATGTAAACATACAATTGTAAAGGCGCCAGTCTGCAGCAATTCATCACAAATGGACAAAACAGGTTGCTTCTTCAGGACAAGGTTGTTCATGCAGTTTATAAATCATTTATGTTAGGACCTTTTAATTCAAACATTGTCAGTAGAGTGTGACCCTAAGACAGTGAGTATTGCCAGAAGCAGGTCACTCAGCTTGGGATTCACCTTATTCTTTTGCCTGTGGTGGGACAGACGAGGCCAAGGAATCACTTTTGATAAGGCTGAGCTGTGCCTGTAAGATCCTGTGTCTTAAAACTGTGCTGCTTCCTTTTAGCTGCTGTCTGAGGGCAAAGTTAAAGCTTAGCATTTGGCTTTAGGGCACAACAAACATGGGTTTTATTGGATTAGTGTGGAATGTACATTTAAGTGTCTGCTACACCTCTCATTTTCCTACCTCTTCCCCATTTTTCCCTGAAATACTTTTCCAACACAGACACCCAAAGAAAGTGACATATTTCTTCATAAAAAACAACAGCAAAATTCTTTTTAAAGTATATGTCACAAAAATTAAATATTCATTTTGGTAATTGTTTTATTATGTGCTCTATCTTAATGTAATAGCAGCTCACTCTAAAATCAAACTCTGTGTCATACAGCTTTAGTTCAAGAGATTGTGTGATGGTAGCTCTTACAGCATGCCCATCTCCTTCACTTTCTAAAACATTGAAATTTTTCACCATTTTTTGAATTAAAAAAGAGGTAATATCACAATTATCTCAATCAAATTAGTTCTCAAACATAGATTAAAAAAAATAATCACTGTTATTTCTACTTACTCTCTTGCTTTGTCTTGATATGTTATTCTTTTACATAATAAATATGTTTTGTAAGTGAAGTTAGAAAGTAAATAAACCCAAATAATAAATAAAAGCAAATAAACCAAAAATTGTTATGTAAACAAGGTATTATTTTGTCATTACTATGACACAAGCTCCAATTCCTTAATTATCTTCAAGGCCCTTTGCTGGACATGCTACAGTACATCTATATCCTTGCACTGGGGATCCCAAAACCAGGCACAGCTGAGAGATTATATCTCACCAGTTCTGAGCAGAGGTGAAGGATCACTACCTTTGACCTGCTTGAAACACCTTTCCTCATGCAGCATAGGACCCTGCTGGCCCTCTATGTGGCAAGGGCACACTGCAGGCTCATGTTCAGCTTCTCCATCAGGACCCCCAGGTCCTTATTTGCAGCGCTACCTGCCAGCCACTCAGCCCTCAGCATATGCTGTTTCGTGAGGTTGCTCCTCCCATTGTTCAGGACTTTGCATTTCCTGTTGTTAAGCTCCATGAGGTTATTCCCCTCATGTGCGGGACTTGGCATTCTCCTTTGTCAGACTTCATGAGATTCCTGCTGGCTCCATGCTCCAGCCTGTCAGGGTCTGTCTGAAAGGCAACACATTCATCTTGTTAATTAACTGCTAACCTCCCTGGCCTGGTCCTGCACTATCTGCCAACTTGCCAAGGGTGTGCTGCCCCATTAGTCCAGATCATTAATGATGTTAAGCAGGACTGGGCACAGGATTGGCCCCTGAGGGACACAGCTAGTGGTTGGCCTCTAGATGGGCTTCATGCTGCTGATGCCAACTGCCTGAGCCTAGCAGTTCAGCTAGTTTTCAATCACTGTCTACTCATCTACCCTATACTTCATCAGCTTGTCTAAGAGGAATGTTATAGGAGGCAATGTTGAAAGCCTTTCCAAACTCAAGATAAACAACATTCACTGCTCTCCCCTCATCCACCAAGGCAGTCATCTCATTTTGGAAGGCTGTCAGATTGTTCAGACGTTATTTCCCCTTCATAAATCTATGCTGACTACTCACAAACACCTTCAGAGTGCTGTTATAGTCCTTTTCATGTGAGTAAGAACCCATATCTCTGTCCACAACTGCAGCCACAGATTCTGTGCTTCTTTCTAGTGTGATGTTTCCCTGTAACCATTTTCAGATAATATGATATGACAATCTGCAAAGAAATCTGTTATGAAAGGGAGATCTAGGGATAAACTGGAATTTTACAAAAAAGTGTCCAATACCTTAAAATAAACTTGCTTTTGATTAACCCAGAAAATTTACTTCTACATACACTACCTAAGAAAGAGCTCATCCAAGAAAATCACATTGTCCTAATATCAGAAACAAGTTTGCAAGTGCTGACGTGCTGATAACAAGCTTTCACATAATTCATTGTCATGCTTCTTTCTAGTGTTATTACCAGAAAAAAATAAAATAAAATCATCCCTTCCATTTCAAAAAGCCTTCACTTGTATTGATTTAATGTACTCACTATTTCCCCCTTTGCAGTGGAGTAGAAGGGGCAATTTCTGAATCACCATCCATAGTCTCTCTGGTTTAGCAAGAGATAAGAACAGTTGATTATTCTCCAACAATTACTATTCTTTTAAGTAGACAAAATGTATTATGATACAGTAAAAACATCAGCAAATACTGAGAACAGGATACTCCAAAATGTTAAGTTTTGTAGGAAAGAGGTGAAAGAGATTTAATGGAGACACAACAGACATGAAGAAAACATAGTTCCCTAAGAATAAGCAATCTTTTCAAGATAATCTCTTTACATAAATCAAGTCACTGCAGAGGTGTTAAATTATTAAAACTATAGGAGTTAAATATTATATAGCAAGATATTCAGTCATTAACCTCTCTTCTGATTATTGGTTAGACAGTCAAGAAATCACGTATAGTAAGTAGTATAAATACATTCAAATATTACAGACTCTTATAAATTAATTTACTTCATCATTTTTTACTAACCTAATAACATACCCAAAAGCATACTTTTCCTTTATGTTATAAATTGTCTCCTGTTTAAAAGACTTGGAATTATGCTTTGCCTAAAATCATACCTATACCCTGCCCAGTTTGGTATACTCAAGGTTCATTCCACATCCCATCTGGCACAACTTTTACAGTGTTTATTCCATGCCTGAGAAGAGGCAGAACACCACAATCTACAGGAAAGCAGCTCCTCTCACCCTTTCTATCACTATTACAGATGTCATAGAGTAGATCTGCCCACAGAAGGTCTGATCAAGACCTGATCTAGAAAGCAATTGCTGCTTGCTTTCAAACCTTTAAACAAATCCATCCAGCAGACAGAATGAAATGCGAACAGGCTCAAAAAAAAATCTGATCTCCAGATCTTGGGCCTGACTGCCTGGTCTGGTCCAAATCCTTGGCTTGGATGATGGTAGGGCAACTGATGATGTATGAAAATGTTTGTGTGAGAAGATTGTACAGGTGATGAGAAGCACTTGTGTGAAAAAGACTGATAATGGAGATAACCACAAAGGACCTGGGGACAGGGATGAGAAGAAGCAAGGAGTTGATTAGTTTGAAGAGAGTGTGGAAGAGAGTTCCTATTGGGGGCAGCTTGCTCTCTCAGTGGTGTGTTCCCCCTTGGCTGATTTGAGACAGAGAAGAGCAAACAGATGAAGAATAAAAGATGAAGTTATGTTGAGGGGATGTTGCTGAGTTTGGTGTTGGCCTGAGGAAGAAGAGAGTTAGCAGCACAAAATTCAATGGATGGATCAGTTCAATGGAATTGAAACCCTGCTACATGTCATTGTGGTTCCAAAGGGAATCTGAAAACCTTGCATTAGAGCAGCCTGTGAGTGACCTGCTGAGGAGTGAAGAGGCAGGCAACCAAACTAGTTAGAAACAAGATAGAAAGATATTTCACATTATTTGAGCTTCATGAGTGTTGACACATCTCCACAAGGTGTTTCACCTTCAATGCAATAGAACTCTGTGGTAGAAATGTCCCTGTGTGGAAAATTTCCACTGATGCTAAAGCCCATGGCTGTGACTGCACTCAACTCTGCTCTTTGTCCCTGATGTTTGTTGATTTCAAAAAGTTTTGGAGCAGATCCTGAACAATTCAGTAGAAGACCACCAGCAAAGCTGTGAAACACTAAAACTAAACCAGAATTTCTCAAAAAGTTACCATCTGTCACTCTCTTCCATTAATTCTCTCTGTATAACTGTAATAGAAAATCTAAACTTTGAAAAATTAAACTGATGTACATATAGATACATACTCTTCTCTACCCTTAGTAGTTTCAAGACAGCAGACAGTGCCAGAGCTGACCTTAGTGTCAATGCTAGGGGTAGGAGTGCTCTGAGCAGGAGTTTGGACTAGAGACCTCCAGCGAAGGAGGCCTTCAAACCAAGAATTCCTAATACTGCCTTTTTACACGATGAAAAAAAAGTACGTTGGAAAGGGAATTACTGGATAAAATGCCTTTGAGAGATTCTAGAAGAATATATTGTGAGAGAATATCTTTTGAACACTAAAGTAAAAGCCTCACTAAAATTAATGAACTATTTTACTGAACTCTAGCTGCAAATATAAAAGAATTAAATGAAAATATAATATAAAATTAAACCAATTTATTTCATTTTTTAATAATATAAAATCAAACTGATTTCACAGTTCAGTTTGAGTACAGTTCAAAATTATGATGTATGTTTCCTTTTGAAGCCAATTTTCTGTTTCCGTTTAAGGCTCAGGGCAACCCCCCACAGAGCAGAATTAGTTTCACCCCTCTTCCCCCTCCCCTCTTCCCTCCCAGGGGAGGAAGAAAGGCCTCACACAAAGTTGGAAAATTAAGATCACAACTTTTAACAGGGAGTAACAAAAGGGATATCAAAGGAAGGGAAATATACAGAGGTAACAAGGGAAGGTATATATACAAATATATACAACACCGATCCTCGGATGCCACTGGATTTCTTCCGAGCCACGTGGAGTTGTAGCAGCCACAGAGACATCTGGAGCCAGCAGCAATTCCAGCGAGGAGGGGGCGAACAGAACTTCCTGTGTCCTTTTAGGTGGAGCGGTATCGCCATAAGAATGGACATGTGAGCAAATCCAGACTCTGTGGCGCCAGCAAAGTCACACAAGGACGGCCATGTGCAGCACGTGCAGCGGCAGTGACGCAGCAAGAAAAAGGAGGCAGAAGGCGGAACTAAGGGCAGTGCCTTGACAGCAGTGCCTGGCCAATCAGGAGATGTTGTTTAGCATGTGGCAGAGTTTGTTGTACCAATCAGAGTTGTGCTTCCAGCATGTGGTCAGCGCTGGGGGGGTATATAACGAGCAAGATTCAGGCAAATAAATGGCAATGCTTGGATTACATTAGTCCATGTACGTGTTGTCCGTTGATCTCCTGCAAGCAGCGCCCGAACAGGGACCCTCTTGCTGTTGCTTCGCAGAAGCGGTGAAGACAGCTGGAAGGAGAGGGTAGCGGGAAAGCCGACCGAAGCAGCTGTTGCCCCGACAGCTGGAAAAAACGTGCATGCTGAGTGGAATCTCTTTCTGATCAAACAAGCGATCGGAGCGGGGGGATGGGGTCCACACTTGCCAAAGAAGAGCAGGCAGTGGTTAAGCTCCTCCAANAGAGAACTTACGTCTCGGTGACAGACAACTGAAGGAACTGCTCCAGAAATTGAAGGACCTGGCGAAGGATGAGTATACTTCTAAACTCCCTAATTATGCCCCAAACAAACGGCCCCAGCCACCCAGG